>JADDOH010007193.1:0-191472 GCA_016648135.1 Agrypnia vestita
TTAATCTCGAATCGTCCACCGACCACGGCGTCCGCTGTCCACCGTCTACGAATTCAACTAGTCCATGCGATAAACGTAAACGGTCGACGCGTCGATGCAACATCAACGGTTGATTTTAACTAGTCCGTCCATTCAACGCCCATCCCTAGCGCCCATTCGTATCAAGATAGGTAATATCTATGGTGAATATCTGCTTTTCTATGGCGTTTTAGCGAAGCTCGTTCCTGGCTCGTTCGCTTGTTCCACATTCTATGGCTTTTGGCTTGTTCTTGAGAGCGTTTTGTGCATCTTGGTTTCTGTTTCTAATGAAAGACGGAAAAATTCACACTATTTCGAGAATTTTTCATGGTGCGCTTCTAGTGAGATTGCTCGAGTTTTAATGTAAAGCGTATATCGCTAGCATTTAACACCGTGAAAATGCCTAAGATTGGGGACGAGGGCGGTAAAAATGCCGACTTTATATCGGATGCTAACTCGACGGGTGATAGCGACCTGGATGCTCTGGACAATATACCAGGTATGTGTGGATATGAATACGTTACCTGCCTTTAATTTTTCATCTTTGTGGGGTTTATATCAATTTTTTTTTTTGTTTCCAGATCCCGTCGATTCTGACTTTTTGGACATTATTGGCCAAGAAGAACGTAAGTTCTATCTGCAGAAATTTGATGGTGAGTCGTACTTTACTTTTAACGTAAATTTAATATGCTTAATATTGGTATTATGTGTTCTATGATATTATTTAGGTAGATTAAAATAACAATATAACCTTTATAAAGTTGATATTACGATCACAAAATTCCCAATTTTAAATTTATATTGCTTGACCGCCCGAGAACTCACGAAAATTGAAGAGTGCTGATATAGCAATACAATATTTTGTTATGTTAATATGCAGCATTAAAAGAAGTGATTATTTATAATAATTATTCTTAAATTTTTATCAAAAGCAGTAGCTCTTTAAATTAACCATATAATTAATTAAAATATTATGAATAACCCATATTTCAACATCTGAAACCAAAGGTCTGAAATCAAATCTTTATTTTTAATATTTTTTAATATCATCCAATTCATATGTACCTGGAACTAGAGTAAAACATTGTTCAAATATACATATTGTTGGCATTTGCGGCATCAGAGTTATGTGGCATTTTATATTTAAAGTTTTGCATACCATTATTTTGTTAAATTTTTACGACATTCTGACCTCAATTGATGAAAGTTAAATAAATTAATTGGAATTATTGGTTGTTGTTTCTATTAAACCCATTCTTGCCGAAGCGGGGGATTTGAAATCCCCAAAATCAATATTTATCCTGATAACTCGGTAATTAAACAAGCAATTCAGCTGATATTTGGTTTGCATGCTGAATGGTTTAAAATATTTGGTGCTGAAGGATTTAAAATGTATATTTCCATAATTTCTTAGTAAAAACTAAGTATTTACATTAAAAATGTAAATATTTCGATTAATTACTGTATCGAAACGTACACATACCGGGTATTATGTTTAGTTTCAATTGAACATAGGTAATACAGGCTCTTATACCAAATAGGTGAGAGCGAGAAAACTACTCACTTCATTTTGACAACGATGCGACACAAAGTCAGTGCTTATCAAACGTTCACTACGCAGTCATGTTTTTATATCTTATAAACGTGAGTAACGGTTTTGTTTTATTCATTCAATATATACAATATCATATTTTTACTAGAAATGACAGTTTTTAAAAATAGAAATACGTGTCTCAGAAAAGGAAATGTGAATTTGTGTAGAAAATAACAGAAGGAAAATAATGGTAACGATTTTGACAGCGATTTAGTATTTAAAAACATTTCATTTCGATGCCTCTGATTTTTGAGATTCAGATGATGTAGACTTTACAGAGGAAGAAATTGATTCAGATGAGCAAGACTGAGGAGGAAAACTTGGAAGATGATGGAAATATAACTTATAGATCAGGAGCTGGAAGAAATATTCTAACACAAACTCTAATTGGAATTTGTTTTATATTATATATACCTTTACGAATATTTTCTCTTTCTGTATATATATTTTTTTGTTATGTATATTATTACTTTTTTACTAGATCTTTACTATATTTCGCTTTCTTATATATCTTATTTATACTTATGTATATTATAATACAACTGCTCTAGAACTGCAAAAATTTATTTTATACAATGGTTTATTAACTTTTGTTTTTTGTGTTTACTTATCCACTTTCTTATTTTTATTTTTCTCTACCCTTTTTTTAATTTTTTATTATTTATTTCATGTTTTCTTTATTATGCTTTTTATGTTTGAAATATAATTTAAAATAACTGTTACACAGCTACAAAACTACACCGACACTCGGAAACGTGCCCAAGGGCTAGTTGAGTGGCGATTCCAAAAATTCAAGTTAAAAATAATAAATAAAAAAGTGGATTCTTAATAAATAATAATAAAAAAAAGATCTAAATCTGGTTATACGTGGGATTCAGAATATTGTAATGTCGCCTCTTGGCTTTCTTGATTTAGTAAAAATTATAATTTTGGTCTTCACGGTATTTTAAATATGTTTGAAGAAATATACTTGCTTTTTTGTTAGATGTATCTGTAAAAATTTCATGGCGCGGAACGGCCGACACAAACAGTTGCGTACGCGCTTAGCTGTGTGGAGGTCGCCGCATTACGTGTATTTGATGTTAGTGTTTGTTTATCTTCGGGTGACTGTTATTTTGTGAGATAGGATTCAGCGCATTGATTTATTTACAACTTGTTTTTGTTTTAGTTTTACATTTATAAACATTTAGTTGAAAAAGGACACTTCTCATGGTGACATTGTGATTTGTGAACTTTCATGTTACCCTTTGTTTCATAATTGATATTTATTACTTCAACAAGAATGACAAAGAGGTAAAATGGTATCTTATAGACATCGATTCTGATTACTCTATGAGTGACAATGAAGATTACATACTGGAAAATTTAGAGGATCATGGTGATAATTTAGAAGAGAGTGATAGTGAAGTTGACATTTTTGAAGAACTAGTTACAGATCCTGCGACAGAAATGCATAACCTACCTTTCAATAATAACAGACGAAGAGCAGAGGATATACTGGAAATTGTTCACACAGATCTAACTGGGCCTCATAGAACTGTAGGATGCCTTTGGATACCTGGATTTTCTCTAGTAAATTGATGAATACTAAAATCCATCAATTTACTAGAGAAAAGGGGATAATGATTATGTACATGAATTAAATGGTACTGTGGAAAGATACAATAAGACTATAATGGAAATGGCAAGATCTCTTTTGGCGGAAGCTAAAGTTGACAGACATTTAAAGAATAGAACGTTGAATAACACTATAGAGAGGATTATATATTTATTATCTAATATATTTAAAATTATATCTTTGCAATCATTTAAAATATATTAGGTAATTCCCACATTTATTAAGACATTGTGAAGGAAATGTCCACACTTCTGGAAATTTGCCTTAACCAAAATTACTTTACTTTCAATGATAAATTATACATACAACGAAATGGTCTCCCGATGGGTAATCCGGCATCTCCATTATTCGCAGAAATATTTATGGATTACATTGAAAACAAACTCTTCGATTGCGGACATTCCCTATTATCTAATGTTATTGTATGGTATAGGTACGTTGATGATATTTTTGTAATTTGGTCAGGTAGCAACAGGTTATTAGATAAGTTCCTTAGTTTCATAAACAACCTTCATCAAAATAAAATTCACTTTAGAACGTATTGACAACAACAACCTAAACTTTTTAGATTTAAATATCAGTATAGATATTAAATAATAAATGCTCATTTAATATTTATAGACAACCTACACATACTGATTGTGTAATACCGAATTCTTCTCGTCATCCGATTTCTCACAAACTTGCTTCTTTCAATTCTATGATACATCGTGCAGTTAATGTTCCATTAAATAATAAAAATGAAATCAATGTAATAAAACAAATAGCTCTAAATAATGGTTATAAACTTGACTTAATAAATCGATTGGTTAATAAAAAATAAAAAATAACTTTCACTAAAAAATAAATTTATAGTGGTCTTAACCAATGTAATAAAAACTTAATTTATAAAAAACTTGTATATACCTGTGAGTTATCTTAAAAAATATCTAACATTTTACCAAATTCAATTTCTCCAGCATTTTACACCACTTCTAAAATTAAAAATTTATTTAACAACAAAGATCTCTCAAATAAATGGGAAAAGAGTGGTATCTATACATTAGAATGTAATGATTGTGATCCACAATATGTAGGAATGACTACTAGAAATTTGAAAACTAGGATAAGAGAACATGAATTGTGTTTAAAAAATAATAATTATTCAGAATTTCTAACCACTTGTTGGAAACTGGCCGCACTTTTAATAAAGATAGATCTAAATTTAAATACACTAATATCAACAAATTTTTCAAATTGTCCTCTCTAGAAACTTTAGAAATAAACAAAAAATTAAATTCTAATATTAACATCTTTAACAAAATAATAGCCCCATGTAAGTCACCATTATTAACCATGTTCCCTCCCTCATCCCTCCCACTTCACAAATCACCCCCGCCTCCTAAAAACACCTAATACAGTACTTTCGCATTTTAGATTAGTTTAAATAACGCTTGTTAATGTCACGGAAGTGTCGAAACCGGTAGCGTAAATTCTTTAATAAGTAACAAATTGTACATTGTAAATTTAAACTCTTTAATAACGTCTAAATTATTTAAGTAGATTTCAAAATTGTTATAATGCACTGAGAGTTTTAAAATATTTGTATTTAACAAAAAAATCTTAAGTTAATAATATACTATCCAAATTGTACAGCTGAAATTATGGATTGCTTTGTCGATGAGGACTGGACAGGGGATATTGTAGACAGAAAATATACTACAGGATTTGTTGTTAGATTATTTGGAAATGCTATATATTGAAAATCAAAAAAACAAAATAGTGTAACTAAAGCATCTACATTTGCTGAATGTAGCTTTATCGGAAGCTGTAACTGAGATAAACCTTTTACTTAGTATATTTAACGATGTTTTCTTTGAAATAAGTACACCTGTTAAGATTTATGAGGATAATTCAGGAGCCTTAGCTGTTGTTAAATATGGAAATTTTACAAAAAAATCTAATTGAATTGAATTAATTGAAGTACATTATCATTTTGTTCATGATAGTTTAAAGGATGGAATTATTGGAATTACCAAAGTAGATTCTGAAAATAATGCTGCTGATATTTTAACCAAATCTTTAGGAAAAGTTAAGTTCTTTAAATTTAGAGAAATATTATGCATAAAGCAACGAAGTATTGGTTGACGAATATAAATGTAAGGAGGCATGTTGGTTTAAGATATATTCATATTCGTGTCTATGAATATTAATATGTAACAATAATTTGTGTGCACTGAAGGCAGTGGCTGACAAATAAAACAGTGTTGAATCAAGCTCTAGTGTGTTTTAATTAAAGTTTAACAGCCTTATGCCCGACAACATTTTGAATAAAAAACTGTCCGGCCCTGCAATTGTGTGGTTACCATGTGGATGAGCTTGTGTTTGTGTTTTAGCGGGGATAATTATTGAGTGTATACATAAAATTTATTTGTTTACAATACACAATAAGACAATGATTTCTTTTTTGATTGAATAACAAAGTCAAAAGGATAATTTTGATGGATAGGAAAGTTTTTTTTTTAATAGACCTTAGAATAAAAATTCTGTGGGTGATTATTTTCATGGATGGGACATTTTTGAGGTAATTTTGTTTTTAAATTTTATTTAAACATACTATTTAATATAAAAAAATTATAATTTTATTTTTTGATGATGAACGTAAAACATTTGACCACATTATCCAATTGATTATGTAGGCACTAACGCTTTTTACACAGTGCAATTAAATTTTGCATAAACAAATCGCAATGTTAAAAATTCATGCCGTCCAGGAGAACAATTTGCTAAAATCCTGCCCGTCGTCTCGGGGTTAATGGTCGAAGACTTCCACCGAGGGAGGTTTGAACGATAAACCTACTATTTAAGGCAGATATAAACAGTAATATGAGGGTGGTCTGAAAAGTTTCCGACCTAAAAAAGATAGAAGACGTTTTTTCTTTAAATTTTATTTTATTTTTCTACATAGTCTCTTTGTACTGCCCTCGAATGACTAAACGCTGTAACCTCAAAAAGTGAGTTTTCAGTAAATCGCGTTTTAGTTTTTGTTTTTAAAAAGGTTCAGAAATCTAAACAGGTAGGCCTAGAAACTTGAAATAACATTCGTATGACAGCTGAAAGTTTCTTCTGTAAATTATTAGAAGACTTTAAACTAAAAATTTACATTTGTATACCCAAATAAGGCCAAAATGTGTTTTTTTCGGAACATTATTTAAAGTAAAATGGGTATGTTGTTATTACAAAACAATTTAACCTAGGGTTATATTGTTTAGTCATGATACGGATGGTCGATATAATGAAAAAAATCATGAATTATATCTATAAAAGACATATCAACGGCTCCTACGTATAATATCGTAATCCACAAATCGACGATTTTGAGTTTTTTGTGTATTTTATATGTATTTAATTATATTTTTGTGTGTATATATATGTATTTAATTATATTTTTGTGTGTATATATATGTATTTAATTATTTTTCCAAGAAAGAAAAAAAATTATTTTGCAATAAATAACGTTTTTTTCGGACGTATTTTTTTCGTAACTCGTAAGAATGAGGGAAAGTGTGTTAATTTTTACTTCAATGCCAAAAATGCCATTGATATGCCAGTACAATCTAATTTATATCACACGACACATTGTGCTTCTGGTTTGTGTCTTCTGGGGTATTATGCCGTGTTTTTATGAACTTTCTGGCCGATGTTTCGGATCCCCTTGCAGGGTCCATCATCAGGGCTGATGTGATGATACATTGTTCAATGGTTTGGCTCAGTAAACAATCATAAATATAGTACTGTTGCATTGACGGTGGTTCCATCAACTCACCAGCCCCAACTTAATTGATATATTTCAATAAAGCAAAAAAAAAAAAACAGCTACGGTTGGAATTGTCCTTCCCAGCATTTGGAATGTTACAAGTAGAATGGACGGCCAATAGCTTTCAGTTGGTAATTTTTAACTTGGGCATTCACAAATTTATGTTATTATTGTAATATTTTTAAATAATTTTTTATAATAATTATGACAGTAATTTCATTTTTGTGTCCTGCAGACCTGAAGCGCGTGAAACAGGCGAGGCTACACTGCACGGCGTGCGATAAGCACCTGGGCTTGTTGACACGGCACACCAACCGGTACCGCATGCATCCTTTGCTGCGCTCGCTGGTCTGCATCTCGTGTCAAGACTTCTACAATAGTGGAGAATTTGAAAAGGGCGAGGATGGCAGCGAACTGTACTGCCGCTGGTGCGGGCAAGGCGGCCAGGTGTACTGCTGCTCTGGCTGTCCGGTGGTCTTTTGCGAGGTTCGTACCTTACCGTGTGCTTCTCGGAGTGACATCTATGTGCACCTAAACAAATAACTAGAAACAAACCCACAAAACTAAAGCGATTTTAGAATGTCAACCGTGTCTCAGTTTATCCATTTGTGGGTATTGTTTTATGCGATCCGCTAGAGCATATCACTAAAGGCCTCCATTGCTTTATTTTATGAGCATGTGGTGGAGCCAGACCTGCTTGGACTGTAGTCCCTCGAGCGTCCCAAACGGATCAATCGTGCTCGAGGGATATCGCCCAACGAGAAACCCGAGGCACCGGCAAAGTACCAAACCATTCTCTTACCAACCGGCGCCCGTGATACCATGTTCAAACTCGCTCTCCGTATATTGTTGCATAACGCATTCTCGAACATGTAAAGTTTTGTGTCTTCAATAAACCAACGAGTTAATTAATTGTGAGTACTTCTTTCCGTATTATTTCTCGTATTACATCCCGCTCAGCTTGTCATACACTTTCATGCAACACACATTTCACACACACGCCTTTAGCGTTCACTCAACATGCATCAGATTGATTGTGCATTTTGGCAGTGGTGCACAGTCACACTGATTCCTTCGCGAATACACGCACATTAGCATCTAAAACAAAAATAACTCCTAAAAGCAGTATACATGGTCTTATAAATAGTAGTAAAGCGGAAGCGCCTTCTGCACCCAGTTAATTTTTAGAATAAGATTACCAGGGTTCGAGGATATATATCATGATATAAATCACGATATTTACGGTGTGATTTTTATTTTTTATATATATCCAAAAAAACCTTCTGGTCTTTAATAGATGGCGCTAGTTATATTTTAAAAAGTGCTACTGTTGTTTTTTTGATATAAATACGATATATAATAACGACACTAAGTTCGAATTTCGAATACGAAATAAAAGTTTAATTTCACATAAACATTAATTATATATTTTCAAATAAACTAAAAATCCGAAAATCTGAATTCACCATTACGACCTTAGATTTTCTCTTGAATTTGTTAAAAATTGTAGTTGAAAGACAAATTAATAAACAATTTATTCTTTCAAAGTGATACAAACTAGTAAGAGTATTATCTGCTGAAACATGCTCAGCATTTGTAGATACATGACATTAACGGTCCCATTCTTACTATTGGATGCTTTAGCCTGTTCCGGCAGACGTTAAGGCCGCCCCCTTTGTTCAAGTTACCAGAAATAAGTTTTCAATTCAGAGTCACACTAAGCAAAGGTATGTCACACGGGTGCCTCTTTCCTTAAGTCTGAGTCTGACTTAAATGGCTGAACATGCATGTTATCGCAAATCATACCTTTCTAATGTCAGATTTTAAAGCTGATTGATATCTACTTAAATTTGCTTATTAAGGCTAGACATCCATTTTCCAAATGTCATTTGTTGATGTCTGGTGTCATTTGATCGTGATCTTTCAAGACGAGAACGAGACATCAACAAGCCTAATATCAGATAAACACTGCGCGTGTATCTATGTATTTGTTGCAAGTCCGAAAGGCTATGAGGAAAAGACAACCATACAGAGTGCTGACGCTAAAATACATGAAAACACAATTTATGTATTGTAAAAAAATAGTAAACAACCATTTTTCTTACACCACTGTACATTTAGGTATTATTTTGACTTCCCGCTGAAATGTCCAAATACTTGTGAATTTAACTGAATTCTAATTATTTTTGATCTAGAATTAAAAAAAACTACTACAATACTATGTATTGTATTTAACAACCATTTTTCTTTACTTTAAAAATTATATTGTACAGTGATCTTTCATTTGCTTACAAATCACATGATAAATCTCCGCGAGGCCTTCAAGGTCACAAAATTGGAGTGACGGAGGAACCAATGCTGCTTTAACCCCCCCTGGGCCGCGGACGCACATATCCGACAGGCACAAAATAATTTATTTATCGACGGCCGCGTATCGAATTTGAAAAACGTAATTTTTTCCCAATAGAGAAATCCTGTTGTGACCTGTCGTTCCATTTTCAACTCAAAAACATCACCGATTATATTTTAAATCAACAATCAAAACGGAAGTTTTTCTGCCGTCAAAATCGTATAGAGAAGTTGTAGATGTCGCCCCGATCGCGTGTTGTGCAATCGAAATTCAAATATTCCATCGTCAAGGTCACGCGCAATGTGCGCGGGAAATACGATTTATTTTTTCGATTTTCGATTTATTTGTACACGTATATACAAATATATACGATATGTTTTGCGATATTTGTCAGTTTTTGTTGGTTTATGATTCAATTGAATACTAATAGTGATTTATTAACAAAAATACACGCAATTTTGTTGCGTTTATTTGAAATATGCGTGTGTGTGAAAGTGTATCATATTTATGTGTTATGAGTGCGATGTCCCGTCGTGTGCCGTGCCGTGCAACAAAATATATCACACAGAAGAAGATTATTATTATTAATAGTAGTGTTGTCTCTAAAAACAAATAAAAAAAATAATATTATTTTTCAGAAAATGTTGCGCTGGCAACATTATGGAAATTCAAAAAAAGATTATTTTTTTTACTTAAATGATAAAAAAATCATTGCGTTTCGACACTTACGATAAAATAATATGAATGTGTGTGTTTTTTTTTTAATATACGCATGTTTTCATGGTTTTTTCGTAAAAAGAAAAATCACAAAAAATTCCGAAAATTTACGGCCCACAACAAGTTAAAGTAGAATTATAGGCAAAAAAAAAGTAAATTCATATAAAACTAGTTAAAAAACATTATTATATGTGATAAATCAATTGCTTCTGATAGTATGATATATTAATACTTTTAACTAATGTCATATTTGGCGTAGAAGTACGTTTCATAGAGAAATAAGTGAAAATACAAAAAATACGCGTCTGGCTCTCGCCGCTGCCGACGGTATTCTGTTTTATAACAACTTCATTTATTGGCACATTTCAAACTTTGTAATTTTTATTTTTAAATAATAATTAATAATTAAACTAACTTTTAATTAGTAGGTAAAAGCCTCAAAATACGGGAGTAAATATAATATATTACTTAAAATCATCTCTTTATATGAACAAAAAGCTTTTTAAAAACAACAAAAAAAAGTAAAAATTTGTTGCAAATTTAAAGATTTATTACCTTGTTAATATTTAACATTTCTTAATATTATGTACGGTTTGTTCATCATAATGCTAGTTTTAAATTCATAAGAAAACATACTCTGCATATATATAAATATTCAGTAAAAATTAATCTCTCCCTAAGATACTAAAAACAAATTTTGTTGGCTGCGGCCTATCAATTAATGCTTTTATTTTCTTGTAAATAATGCTCCGTTTGTCACTTTTATATAAGAACAAAGGTTCTATATTAGTAATTGCCCTAAAAGATTGCAGTCTAGCATATACATTCTGATATAAATGAATAATAAAAACCCTCTTTTTCATAAAAAATGCTGAAATGAGTGAATGTGCCGTCTTAATTTTTTTTTGATGTTTGATTAAAGTTATGGATGATATTGACGTGCTGGATGATAGTTCCAAGGAGATTACCCATTATGTCAATTATATTGTCAGGCCCGCAATGGAAACCCAGTTGAGTATTACAGAAAGTTCTAATTGAAGTTTCTCCTGGGCAAAACATGTTTCCAAATTATACCCTAATTAATAATTGTAACTTGCCTATTCCTCTAATAATATGAATTGCAAAGAAAGGAGATTCAAAATCAGAGGATCGAGAAGAAGTATGTGGTGTAGTAAAATAATACATTTTGACAATTTATATACAAAAGATTATAACTGTGAATAGTTTGAGAAATTATAAATAGTTTGAGAAGGGAATGAAAAATCGATTGTCTTATCTTTTTTCAGAAATGCATCAAAAGAAATTTTGGAATTCAAAAGATCAACGAGATTGAGTCCAATGATGACTGGCAATGCTTTGTCTGTAACCCCAAACCTCTGTGGCTGCACCGAGCGCGCTACTGGGTCCTCATACTGTATTGCAATTTCAAAAATAAGTTAGTGTTTTTGCATTACTTCATTTTTTATTTTATTTCCTTACTGTGGCAAATTTTATAGATAATTTATTTTTTTAGGCAAGCCCAAAGCTGTACCGATAGTGCTCAAAAAGTTATTTTATTGAGGAAATGTCAGGTTGACGAGTCCGAGTGTTGCAAGCGCAACACCGTCAGGCAACAACGTACCCCCGCCATTATAGACAAGAGGAAGTCCTTGCCCGAAATAAAGAAGTGCATCCTACCAGAAGTGGCCAAGACACCGGAACAGAAGAAAACTATTTCTATTAACGAAGCGAGACAGGCCATCAAACGACTGGGCTCTCCCGTGAGCATCAAAAAAGTGACGGTGCCTCCGACGCCGATCCAGCCGGTGACCATGCCTTCCATAGTGCCTTCCATCGTGCAGCCTGTGAAAGTGGGCATCCCGCAACTATCCATCAACCCCATGCATCAGTTTGGGGCTAAAAGAATGAGAATGAACACCCCCGTATCGGTGCAATCCCTCCCACACCCGCTGGTGCCGCGTTTTTCAGCCAACTCCTTAACAGTAAGGCCAGAGAAGAAGCAGCACCAGAGGAAGTCCATGCCGCCCATGAACATGTACAATGGATACATGCAGCCTTCATACAACTTGCCCGTCAGGGACGTGTATGCTAATGTTCTCAATAATGATAATTTAAATCTATCTTTGGACAGCTTGACTCAGGTAAAGTTTTATGGTCATATATTATAAGTTTATGAATGTTCATAATTCCTAGAGTATCAATCAATTTTACTGTAATCTGGTTTAAAAATTTCCAATCATTCCAAATTTTTAACTGTCAGTGTTAGAATTACTTCAATAATGCTTTGAAATGCGGTTCATTCCAATTAAACTGAAGTTTTCAGGATGGATTGTTCCATTTCAATTAATAGGTGTGGACCTTCATTATGTTTAGTGATGTCAGGAATGTTTTGTTTATCAGGTTCGCTGCCACTTAAAATTGAGGACATCTTCTGGATAGCCAAATTGAAAAATAAGGTTCTACTAACTTCATATTTAAATGAAACCCATGTTCAAAATCTATTTTTTTTTTGTTAGATTTTATGGAAAAAAAATGTGGTCCCATTGGTGGATCATTGGCACTGCTGAAGAGACTTGAACAACCCCAATCAAGATTGAAGGCAGTGAACCTGTTTATACTCACAAAAAAAGATTGATTCAAAAGTATTAGATTGAAGATTACAAGCGTGGCTTGTTCTTTTACTCCCTTTTAACTAGTAGTCTGCTTGTCTGCCGAAAAAACTTTGGATCGATTTTTAACCCTTTTCCCGTGATCCAATCGAGCTGAAACTTTGCAGGCAGACTCGAGGCGATGATAAAAATGATCTAACAAATTTTTGTTGAATTTTTTTTAATTATAATATAATATTGGATTTTTCGAAATTTTAACGGCTTTTTCAAATTGGAAACCATACAAATGTTCTAAAAATATAATAACCGATATGATTTTAAAAAACATGAAACCATGACTGAAAAAATATTCCTTATAAATTTATTTAAGTTTCACAGTTGATGACAATGACTTAAGATTCCTTTAATATAAACCATGAAAGTTGTGTAGTTAATAAGACATTTGTTTGAAAACGGTGATTGAGTAAGACTGAAACGATACAATGTAAACTATTAAATTAAAATGGCTGTGATGCCATGAATGAAAATATTCATTCCCCTAAACGAATATAAGAGGAAATAAAACGAAAAGAAAATTCAAACGGAGATAAAGATTTTTGACAGATATTTTTCAAGACATGTTTCATTTTCAATCAATTATTTAATTACATTATGGTAAACTTAATTTACAAAGAAAGGGAGTATGATAAAAACTTGGTTTTTTATTGCTATGTTATTTTGCTGCAATCCTTCAAAAAAATAAACAATTTTCAACATTAAAGTGACAATGGTGTATTGAATGTTGTGCTTTTGCATCAAAGTACAATCAATTAATGCAAAAGCTCCACCACTCATACGGGCGCACGGCCGTAGTGGCGCTTCTGCATCTTTAAGCCACATATATCCTTATATAGTATATTAAATTATGATTTTCAGTGTCTTTAGCATTAGATGTGCTCGTATACTGTGTACTCTTCATTTCTACTAACGTGTCCTAGAAAGATTCAGACTGCTCTCCAATTATATTCAGCCTGGATTTAATTTTCGGAATTGTATATGTTGTTCTTCCATCTCAATTTATAATTAAACTAGCTGTGCCCGCGCGGCTTCGCACGCTTAGATTTTTAGTACACTGTGTCCAGAAATTTCAAGAAATTTATCGAATGTACAGGAACCTTCTAGACACACAGACACATTCCGCCACTCAGTTTAGAACCTTATAGAACCTTAAACTTTCGGGAATTTTCTAGAACCTTCTCCTTCCAGAACTTTCTAGAGCAGGTTTTTTCGGAACCTTCTATACTCACCGACACAGTCGGGGTGCCTGTTTTGAAACAATCTGAAGCATTTGCGGCCTTACCATAACAAAACAATGAGCTAGAAAGCACATTTTCGTCACCCACTCCCACCCACGCACAGCCAAACTCGCATATTTTCGATGTGACACCAAGGGCTAACCACCACCATAACCACCGGTGGGTGGTTGCGGCTGGTTGTGGAAAAAACTTGGCAGATAGGGAAACGCGGCTTTCTTTTTATATATAGGTTATTTATTTAGGGTTATTTGTTAGGGTTATTTGTAAAACATTAATAACCTCGCAGGGCTATATTCCTGCCTTGATTATGAGTCGAAAATGTTCAAGCTATTATGACCTAATATCAATAGTTAAGGAGATATGCGACATCAAAGTTTACATTTTTTTTGCAATATTTATGACTATAATTATATAAGTTACTGTAATGATAGTCCAATGTTTTACGAAAAATAAGTCAGAAATATTGAAAAAAAAATGCAAACTTTTGATGTCGCATATCTCCTAAACTATTGATATTAGGTCATAATAGCTTGAACATTTTCGACTCATAATCAAGGCAGGAATATAGCCCTGCGAGGTTAGTAATGTTTTACAAATAACCCTGTATATATTGATATATTGATTTATAAGTTATTTAAATATAGTGTTTTTTAATTACAGGGAATTGATTCAGCGGCCTTGCCCAATATGAGCACGCAAGATGAAGAAGACGCTGTTGTATGCACTCCAGACTTGCCAATGGATCCAGTGGAGGACGTAGTGGAGGAGCCCCCCAAGGAGTCCCCCAAGGAGTCTCCCAGCAAAGCGGATGATGACGTGCAGTGTCTCACTCCGACTCCCAAGATCGTGCCAAAACCATTGTCAGCACTCACAGAACCCAAGCAGCGGCAGTACCCCGCAATTTTGCCCTCCACCGCCTTCTCCAACATCATACAGATGACTGAAAATGACGTTACAATAAATGAAGCAACCGGCGGGCTCAAGTTCAAAGTGGATCCTTCGACGTTGTCTTCTAGTAAGATGTATAAGCTTCCGGATGGTCGAATATTCGCAGTGAACAATAATCCTAAAATGCCAGGAGGCTATTCTGCCACTATTGTAGCCATAGATGAAGCCAGTCTGGCTCGCAGCGGACTCGCCCAGGGGCGCACTCAGCGACTGCAGCGCTTGCAGAGGCAGAACAAGCAGTCACCCCCGCCACCACCCAAGTTACACTCTTGGACTACTCCCGTGATTACCAAGAAGAAGGGCTCCAGCAATACCCCTAATTCCTCCTCACCTCGTATAAGCTCCACTACGTCTTTGGCCCCTGCCAAGAGTTTAGTCAGCGCGCCAGATCCTTTGACCCCAGCCGGATCTGTGGAATGGTTCAAGTTCAATGTGGTCGATGCTATAGACATTATGAATTATGTATTGCAAAAACTTAATAAATTGAAGAACTCATCCCAAGAATTGAGAACTAAAAGTATAGAGGACGTCAAAGAGATGCACCAGAATTTTGAACAGACCCTCAAAACTTCTTGCAAGAGGTTTGAAGAAGTGCGGGAAACTTTAAATCAAGGGTATAAAAATTGGCTTAAAGAAAAAAATTGTTTGGACATATTGAGTGATGACGAGGATGAGGTTCAAATATTGCCCTCTGAAGATTCTCACCCGGTTCAAAAATCAGATTTATCCACAAAAAACAATGAAATCAACGATGAACCCATATTTATTGATGAAAATTCCAACGACTCATTGAAAAATACTTGTCCGGAAGATGGAGAGATTATGGCTCCGGAAGTCCCAGACAGTTCTAACAAGAGTGAAGGAAATGATTCTGTCAAGGTTGCCAACTTTACCGAAGATTTGAATGTACCGGCTGACACTTGTACTAAGAATATTGAGGAAGAGTCTCAAATTATAGATAATAATGATGAGTTAAATCATGATAATGACAATGAAAAACATGACAATGAGTTGAATAGAAATGAAGGTGAAAAGAATATTGATGACAAAACTTGTATTGAAAAGAATGACAATACTTGTATTGAAAAGAATGACAATACTTGTATTGAAAAGAATGACAATACTTGTATTGAAAAGAATGACCAACAACATAAAAATAATGAATCCTTGGACTCTGCAGAAGACAATACTGACCGAGTGGATGAAAACTCTACAGATCAGTCAAATAATGAAAGTAGGGATGAAGAAATGGTCTCTAATACAATTCATACGGAAGAAAAAATTGTCCCAGATATTGAAGGTGGAGAAAAGGAGGCGCAGTCTCCCAAAGCGCCTAATCAAGAGGTGGCCGAGAAAGAGGATACAACTAATAATGTTTTATCCAATGGGAAGTGTTCACTCGATGAGGAGGTGAGCAACAGTGGGGAGAACGTGGCTGAAGACTTGACAAATAAGCAAGTGCCGAGTGCGCTTGCTGACAAACCAGACATGGATGTCCATTCTGGATCGGTCGAGCCCTAGGAACTCATCATTAGATATTGTAAAAGGCCGTGGCTCTAAAAATATGTACAGTTCGGTGTGATGTTGTGGTGTGGACTAAACGCTATAAGGACCATTGTTGTGCTAAGTATAAATATAATGGCGAAGACACTTCAACTGACTACCAGACCTACACGGTTGTTCCACTGGATTTTTTATTATTTAGGACTGTGTTCATACCGGAACCATTTTGAAATTTTAATTCAGTTGATTTGTGCGTACATAAATTTATTATAAGAAGTGATGTTTATATGTGAGTGTCTCTTTGCGGAAATTGTTATTTTAATTTAACTTGTCTAAATAATATTTTTAGCTAAGGATAATTGCTAAGATTATCACAATTTACTTATCATCTTAGTGTGCGTGCGTAAACGCACAGTGTCATGGGTATATTCTTTTATGCTTGTTTTAGTGTAAACCCATAACCAGAGTACTATTATTTTCTGTCTGGCAACAAATTTTCTTACATTTTTGTTTAATAATCCAAAATGTCAAATCTTAAAAGCTATTTTGATTATAGAAAATGTTTATATCTTGATGAATGACATTTTTTAAAATGATAATAATGAACTGGGATAGTTGTTTCTTGGTTTTATTTTTCCTGATTTCTTTCACTTCTAATTCTGGGAAAGGGCAGATTCATATTTCTTTATATTATTTAAAAAAAATTGATACGTCAAAAAAATAATCACCTGTGTAATGTGTGTAACTATGATTCAATAAAGATTTGAATTATGGATCAGGGTGGCATATTTTCCGCACTCATTGACCGTCATTTTCTAAAACCTTTTAGCATCACATCCTCTCTCGATTTGTGATAATTTTTAATGTATTTCGGTGTGGTCCTTACAGTTTCGGATGAAGTTCCATGGATTGTATATGTCAAATCTCGGTATTCAGCATTGCCTAAGAGATTTTCTGTTAATTTGATAGGATTGTTGGTTTTTTTTTTAGCGCAGGTTATTTGTTCTTTTTCATTTTTACTCCCCTTCTTTTAACTCGTAGCGTCTGCTTGCTTGTCTGTCGAAAAAACTTTGGATCAATTTTTTAACTCCTTTCCCGTGATCCAATCGAGCTGAAACTTTGCAGACAGACTCGTGGCGATGATAAAAGTGATCTAACAAATTTTCGTTTAAAAAAATTAATAATTATAGTATAATTTTGGATTTTTAGAATTTTTTTTACTCCCTTTAACTCATAGTGTCTGTGGTTTGTTGTCTGCCGGAAAAACTTTGGATCGATTTTTAACCCTTTTCCCGTGATCCAATCGAACTGAAACCTTGCAGGCAGACTTGTGGTGATGATAAAAATGATCTAACAATTTTTTTTAATAATTATAGTATAATTTTTGATTTTTCGAAATTTTAATGGTTTTTTCATTTTGGAATGCAGTGGGCATGAAACCTGATTCAATGAGAAAGGGAGTATAATAATAACTTGGTTTTTATGGGTTAGTTTTTTTGATTTTTTTTTAAATAGAATATTTTTTTGCTTTGGGGGCATCATCTAAAAAAAGATTATCATTACTGCATGTGTAGGGTTTTGTTAAAACATGGGATTTTTTTTGGCTTGATGCCATGCTTGTATTGTCAAGGTTATCACTAGGAATCTCAAACGTTTCATCCAACTGTCCAAGTTTTGTTTGTGAATAAAAAACGTCTCAGCTAAGAGTTTTGCTCTTCTCTTTCTGAATTTCGTACTCCTTTAGACACAACTGTGTGAGTGCTCCTAGTCGTTAATCTATTTCTCTTTCTATCTTCAAAGCACGTATTTGTACATCCGTCTGAAAAAAAACCACTGAGATTGATGATATTAAACATTGAAATTCACGTGATATTATAAAATTGTCAACCATGGGCAGTCCTCTATTTTTTCAGATTAAATTTGATTTAAACAAAGCATAGCGTATTTTTTTCATACATGAATTTTACTCTGATACAAGAGAAGATGTTCTGAAGAAAAAACTATGTATAAAAAATACTTATTACGCTTTTTCAGTCAATTTGTTATAAACATTTTTGTTGTCAACAAAAAGTATCCAAGTACCTAAACCGAGATTAACGTCCCGAATGTGAAATATAAAGGTAGGTGTCGAAAGTTAATGCGTATATTTCAGATTTAATGAATTTTTAGTTAAGTTAAAACTCTTGAATTTCCAAAAATATGTCAAATAGTGGCAACACATTGACAAGATAACGTAAATGCAGGAGCGGTAACTTTTAAATGTATGCAAGATCATCAATCAAACACATCAGTGAATACATAACAATGTACACTTGGGCCTTGTATAACACGGTTTTATATAACACGTATGTATAAATCGGCATATTTTTTGTACAACACGCTTTTTATAACACGGTTTTAGAAAAATAAATGAATTATATAATATATTTGATTTGTAGATTGCGTCCATGACAGAACATGCCATGAGTCATGATAAAAATGCTTGGACCACAAGTATTATTTTTAAAGATTGGTTGTACAATTGTTTTATACCTGATGCAAGAGATTATATGAAGAACAAGAATCTTGATTTTAAAATTTTATTAATATTGGACAATGCGCCAGGACATCCGCAAGATTTAAAATATCCTAATCTTGAAATATTATTTTTACCGCCTAACACTACATCTATAATCCAGCTTTTAGACCAAGGTGTAATTTCAACATTTAAAGCCTATTACACTCGTTGAACATTTGAAAAAATAGTAGAAGACATCGATAAAAGTGAAAATTGAACACTTCCATAAGCATGGAAAAAATTTTCTATTCGAAATTGTGTCGATATTGTTTCTGCATCGGCTGAAGAAATAAAACTATCAACTTTAAATTCCAGAAGTAGTCTCCGGAGAAAATGTTTTACCACCAATAGAAGATGAATACAAAAGGACAATTAATATTTGTCGTGGTATTAGAAAAGAAGATTTTAATGACACGGATATCCATGATATTCAAGAAATATTGGAGGATCGTTCATTGAACGAAGAAGAATTAATCGAAATTTTGAATGAAACTACCACAATTAATGACTCAGAAAGCAGTTGCAGCGAGGTAGTTACATGTTTCACATTAAATGAGGGCTATGAATTGGCTATTAAATTAGAAAAAAAAATAATGAAAAGGATCCTATAATGGAAAGAAGTTCAAAATTCAAGAGGGAATTACAACAGATTTTGGAACCTTATAAGGAAATACGTAAAGATTTATACGCTAAAAGCAGACAATCGCTTATTACCGATTTTTTGAAGGCTAAAACCACAAGAAATTCAGAACCCTCCTCCGATGATAAAAACTCACAACCGATGTCGAAAAAGAGTAAAAATTAAGAATTATTCTAAGTGATAGCGATAATTAATGAATGCTACATTATATTTATTTATTTATATATGGATTTTTACTTAATATGTATGAACATATTAAAAAAGAAGAAAAAAGAGAAGACTATACAAATAGCCATATATAAGATACATGATTACGATTAAGAGAAATTATATTATGTGTTATTAAAGTTTTATTTTCAATAAATATGTAAATTTATATATTTTTATTAAAAAAAAATAAAGTACATATTCATATAAACTATCTTCGATTTTTTTTTTGGAACGCAAACCTTAATTTTGTATGAACTTCAAACCTTGTATAACACGGATTTGTATTACACGAGGTTTTTGTGGAACCATATAATCGTGTTATACGGGCCCGAGTGTATTTTTAATCTCGTGATTTAATTTAATGTCATTTTAAATTACAATCAAAACATGTTTTTTAAAGCAGTTAAAACAATATCATGAATCAGTTTAATTAACTGTACAAATGACATGTACAAAAACCGTCTTTGAAATGTCTAGAGTTGATCCTTTCGCTTACTAATTATTTCACAATTGGTGTGGTTTATTCTTTTAAATGTAGCCCAAAAAATTGGTGGTATTTTTTCTTTTATTTGAGAAAATTGAAGTTCTAAATGGCGGGGAATTTTTTTTCTCCGAGACATCATGGTTAAATCTTTCTGATTCGTTATTTCGTTAGACACAACTGTGTGAGTGCTAATGGCTTGATTAATGGTGATTTGAGATATTTTAACTGATTGTTGACGAGCGAACAGTGATTTTTTCAATTGCAGTCAATGAAATCACAGGTGTTAAGAAAATGGCGGGCTAACCTGACATGATAATTGCCTAATTGGCAATTTGATATAATTATACTTTCCTTAAAAATTCTGTTTGGGGAGGGAATGGCTATTCACATTTAATTATTTTATTTATGACAAAATTCAGGATAAAACCACCCGCCCTGTTGATTTGAAGTTTGATATAACTTGAAATTTTTCCAACACATGTTCTGAATTTTCAGTTTCTTGGATAATTAATTTGAAAACCCTGATATTTCGTAATTCAAGGTCATTTTTAGACCCTTGTGATATAAATTAATACATTTTTATGTCACAATTATTTTTTGAAGTTATAAAAATTTACAACGTATGTGTTTATTTTTTGTCTATGATCGCCCATATAAAGCTTATTTTCATTTCAGTCATATCGCTGCCTGCAGTGTAATACATAATAGCAGGCGGTAATTGTCAAATTAGTTGAAAATGGCAGCCACCGCATTTTGGAAATTGTTAAATATATTGATACTATAAGTTCTTGGCTCTATGAGCTTGGTGAGTTTGCGTTAATTACTCATAATAGTATGGTTTTTTTCAGATGTTTTCTTGGAATACGTGAAAATATATTTTTATGTACAATTAAATAAGCGCCCTTTTTCACGTTTTTACTAATTTTTGCAATGTTTTCGCGGATTCCGATTTATTAATTCGATTGACTTAATCGGTCCGCGCAGATAAATTATCGTTTGGTTCCTTAAATTTAAAATTAATGAGGTTCTGCTTCATTAGAATTAGGAGTACAACTTATCTGAAGATATGAATAAAGAATAAGAAACCGACCCGCATATGAATGCTGATGTCAATTGTGGGTTATGTTACAAAACCAGTTTTTTTAATTTTATACTTGGGTACCTACAAATGTTTAGTTTTGTAAAAGCTGGCCGTGTATAAAGTTTGTATGGACTGAATAAAAAATTATTGATCTTATAATTGTGTAATCTGACCTCAAAGGGCGATTTGTGCCATTTAACTAGTTATCATTGAAGTCTTACTAAAAATGAATATATTTAATTACATCACATATTTATTATTTTTTACAAATGTTTACATTATAGTTATCAGATTTGGCGAGTTCACGGAAAGAAGATGACAAATATTTATTGGGAGTTGAAATGTAGCCCTGATCAGTCCACTGTATAAGGAATTGTGGCTCCGAGATGGGCAGGCAAAAATATATGATGGAGGGTCCACCGCACTCGCACATCGGGCATAATTGATCTTAACATTGTGTAAAAATGTACCTAGACCAATAACTCATATTTTTGTAATATATAAGTTATTTAACATAGCCTACTATTGATATTAGTGACATAACCTGATTAAAATTTTGCCGTGGGTTTTAATTCTTGTTCCAATTTTGTCAAAATGGGGAATGTAAATTCTCGACTCGGTCAGTTTTCCATGGCTTTTTTGACAATGGCATGTGATACCGTGTCGAAATGTCGGCCTAGGTCTTCTCAGTGAGACCATTTACAGAAAACGCGAGATATTCCAGAATCTACTTTTGTTACATATATATATATATAAGTGAAACTCCCTCTCCAGACGCAAGAGTTAGTCTCTTATTGGAGGGGTATAATGATATAAACTTTTTTTTTATGTATCAAATATGTAAATATATAAGATTTGTAATTAAATAAATAAAAAAATAGGACCAGAAATGGAATCTGAAACGCTGAGTAAAAAGATCACAATATCCAAATGAAACTATTTAACATCATCGAGAGATTTGGCAGTTACTTCTTGGTGCAACAAAGTTACAATAAAATTCATTCGAGGCTAGCTAGAGTGCCACCACAATAACTAGGCATGCGAGGGAGGTCGCCACTGTCGCGAAACAGAAGTTGCCAGGTTGTAAATTTATTACACAATACATAATGTACATGTCCGGTGACCAGTATCAGAGCATTCAATATAAATTTGGTCGGGTAACAGCGCGCTCCGCGGCGGCCGCTCTATGTGTCAAACTGTCAGACGGTAATATTGGTCCATTATTTGCTTTTTCAGCTTCACAAAACTTTAATACTTCATTGACAATTGTTCTTGCACCACCTCGGACTGTTTTGGTTGTTTTGGACATAATAACTCAGTGTATATTGATAATCAAGATGTCACAGCTCCCGGCAAATAAAAAATTGTACTGAATTACAGGGCGGGGGGTTACCGCCGGGTGCGGGCGGGGCGGGTTTTAGTTCCAATCCTGCCGCACGCCAAGTTATGTTGGGCAGGCAATGTCGCACATTTTGACAATTTACTAAATATTGTTTTTGACGAACACAGTTTCTGTTAGCGAAGGGAAAAACTACATTTCAAAATGAAGACTAACACACACACGTTCACCAGTTTGAAGACTACGAAGTGTACACTACAATTGTAGTAAAAACTACATGAAGTGAAGTTATTGTAGTACTACGAAATTGTACTACTAATGAAGTGAAGTAATGAAGTATGAAGTATGAAGTGAAGTATTGAAATGAAGCAATTGTACAACAAAATTGTAGTACTATTGAAGTAATTACATTTTTTCCCAAAAGGTTTGGTTTTCAAGGTCAAATTTCTTCATTCAATCCCTCCCATGGTTTGAATTTTTTTTTTAAAACCATGGGGGGGGGGTTGTTCTTCGAAAAAAGAATTTTCAGACCATGGGGGGGGTTGTTTCAGTTTCCAGAGATTTCTTCGTTTATCTACATCATCTTCCCAAAAATTTCTTCATTCGGTCCCAAAATTTTTCAAACCATGGGGGGGAGGGGGGTTGTTTCAGTTTCCAGAGATTTCTTTGTTTATCTATACCAACTTCCCAAAAATTTCACATAAAAAATGTACTATTTGAAGTATGTGCTCGTACTTTCGATAACTTTGAAGTGTGTGTACTTTGTAGTGTTCCCTTTTAAATGAAATGTACTATTTGAAGTATATACTTTCAATAACTTTGAAGTGTGTGTAGTTTGTAGTGTGCACGACACTTCAAAAGGTGTAAAGTGTGCACTTTAATGTAATGTAGTACTACATTGTAGTAGTGAGTACAGAGCGGACCCATCACTAGTTTCTGTACTGATTTTATTTTCATCAATAATGACTGATTTCTAATAATTATGGTATACAATCACTGCTGAAAATAAATCAGTTAAAAAGGAATGTGACAAACAATGCACTATGTACCGATTCCAACAGACCTAAATCTCTGTTGGGCCTTCAAAGGATCCGCTGTCACGGCATTCAAATAAAATTGAACATAAAACTCTGCGTGCAGCTGGGCCTTGTTTTGGACAATGTAACCTGGCTTATTTTTGTGAAAACTGATATTTAAAAGAATTTGTATTGTGTAAACTATTAGTCGTATACTGTAACATCTTGTCATGAACATTTTTCGGCTTTCTAGATTTTTTCGTTAATAATTGTTACCTTATTGCAAGTGGCTGTGCTTGTGTGGTTTTATTATATTTTGTCACATAATTAGTACGTAACGTGAACTGAAGGTGGAGCCTTAATTTATTATTAAAATTCAAGTTTTTATATTAAAGACATTACATTTAAATATAAAAACTTTTTATAGGGTACTGATACACATGCTTATTAGTGGCACGTGAGCATGCGCAGTATTGACCTTCTTTAGCCCTTGCTTATTAGTGGCATGTGTGTACACACATTGCTAGTAATAAGCATACTCATTAGTGGCATGCTCAAAAATCAACCGCCGGTTGATTTATAAGCATACTAATGTCATTCACCATGAGAAGGGGTATCTTTTAAGCATGTGTGAACAGGCTTGCTTATTATGAGCATGCTTATGTCATTTGCGGGCTTCGCGGCTAGTATTATCAATGCGATCTTCTCAGTCCGCGACAGATGAAACAAATAGGGCACGTTGGGGAGATGGTAAAACATTACTTTTCGTGACTTATTATAGGAATCACAAATGTTTGTGGAATACTCTGTCACCGTTGTGTAAAAATAATATATCAAGAAATAATGTTTATGAAACTTTATTAAAAGGCATGAATGATTCAAATCTTACAATAAAAATTATAAAAACTAAAATCAAAAATGTGCGGATGGAAACTCGGGAACTGTTTTGATTTATTGGTTTACTTGAATTTTCTATTTCAGTTTGCAAAGTTTCCATTTTGAACAAGAGCGTCTGTATTCTATGACAAGAGCATGCCACTAATAAGCATGTGTGTTTGATTGTTAACTTTGAACATGCTTATTTATGAGCATACTTAAAATAAGCGTGCTAATAATGAGCAAGTGTGTACAGTTGTTAGGCCATGCTAGTTTAGACCATGCTAATGAGCATGCCACTAATAAGCATGTGTATCTGTACCTATATTCTTTTTATCTTTGAAATTCAGTTAATAAATCAAATTTTATGTAAATATTGGAATAGTTGCATAAATTTTGCACATATACGTTAATTAATAAGCAGTTAAGCGGAGTAATTTTCGATTAAAGATGGCCGCATTTATCTGGTTAACGGGACAGTAAAAAATTCTGAAATTAAAAAATATTTTTCATTTAACTACAAAATTGGTAATGTAAATTCATAACATAACAGAAAGCAAAACTGTCAGAAACGGGTATAATGTAATTTTTATCCCATTTTTTTCTTGCCTTCCTGGACAATCTAGTATCATGATTTATTTGTCAAGAGTTTTTTGCTGTGATTGACAACATATTTGGTTTAATTCTGTGGGGCTTGGCTCTAGAAAGACCAATATCAAAATAGCCAATGCAGAGAAATTAGTATTACAAATTGGTTGCAATAAAAATTTAAGCATATCTTGTTGAATTATTGCTTTAATTTATATGCATACAATAATTTTGTATTAATAAAAAGAAAAACACTTTGTTTAATGCCACTATTTATATTATCAACATGTTGATAATTCAATAAATAGTGGTTTTATGCAATATTTTCTTTTTGTTTAATATAAATAATGTTACCACAAAGTTATTTTGCTGTTATTGAAGAAGTATATGTTATTTTAAATGTTTTTTCTCGCACTATTGAAAGTACAATAAATATATTGCTTTATAAAGGATTTGACATATTGTTTGGACTGTTTTGGAACTATGCTGCAGAATTATAATAACTTTGTTTATTTAAGTTTATTTATACAACTCGGGGTCTGCTATATATCCCTAATTTAAGCCAATCCCACGAACCTACCTACAAATTAAAAAAAACTGTTACTCTTTGTAAATATGTATTGTATAATTGAATTTTAAATTATCTACTTGGGTATAGATTTGAAATAATGTGCATATTTTACTGCATCGAAAGTTTTGAAATGTTGCTCCAAAGTTTTGAAAAAATGATTACGACCTTTTTATGTTATGCGACATATATGTATATCTATCACTCGATTTCGGAGTATTTATTTTTAATGTATTGTATTGTAAAGTATAAGATGAATGTTTAAGAATATAATATGATTAAAAAAAGGAATCCTATAAAATGCTAGGCCCATTAATCAGAAATATTTTGAAATATATGAACAATTGTTGTAGGCTGGGCAGATTTTTTGTTACATAATTTTTATGTAGAAAAATAAACTTAGTTATTAAAGAGTAATATTAGTTTTAATAAAATGTAAGTATTGTAATTGAATGCTTCACACCTACAACTAATTATATGGTTTTGAGGATATTAATTGTTTTTTTAATAACATTTTTGGACCTGCAAGAATTATTTGAGTACATACATAGAAAATATTATTGTATGTGAAACGGGGTGGTTTGTTTCAAGTTATGTGTGCAAGTGACTAAGGCGTGGAAATAACTGAAAGTTTATTTTTAAGAACAATTTATTAATAGTCAGTAAAACACAAATGTACATACGTAGCGGAAAAGAATACACAGAAATATAGACAGTCGAAATATAAACACAGAATATAAAATACAATTAGCACAAGCACTTAGGCCTCTGGTGTAGTCACAAAATAATAATTAAGGCGGAATTCTGGATCTCAATTCGGTGCAGTTCTCAATTGCCGGAAAAAACTCGTCAGCATGAGCGATGGCGAAGAGACTTCTCGGAGGTAAACACTCGACTAGACTCGAGCATCACATAAGCTCGACTTGATACGGCCTGGCAGGAGAACACTCGACTGCGGCGGCGATATCGCTTCCTAGGTTCGCCAGGAATCCCTCCCGGACACCTCCTAGTAAGGCAAGGGCTGTTGGAGTCTTCCGAACAGTGTATCCTGGCTGGGAGTAAAAACGCACTGGTTTTATAGCTGTTCGGTGGTGGTGGGGATGGATTAGCGAACAACCGTTTATTTTGTGTTGCTAGGCGGAGCTCCCGGCAGCCAAATTCACTTGAAATATGCAACTTTGGGAAGCCAGGAAATTTTATAGTGCGGCCGGGTTTAATGGCTTCTAAGAAATAGACAAAGGTACGGGATTTTCGTTTCCATCCCCAAGGTGTGCGTATCATATGTAATTTTTTTTTACACTATATATTTCATTTGTTCACCTAGAAGTAGCAAGCCCTGACGTCTGGATAGGAAGAGTATTTGAGAATAGAATCTTATGGTAAATGTGAAATGCTGTCATTAAAAAATTCATACTAGAAGAATATAATCCTTCTGACGC
This sequence comes from Agrypnia vestita, assembly GCA_016648135.1. Lineage (NCBI taxonomy): Eukaryota > Metazoa > Arthropoda > Insecta > Trichoptera > Phryganeidae > Agrypnia > Agrypnia vestita. The sequence goes on from JADDOH010007193.1 coordinate 27,247, forward strand.
TTTTAAGGGTAGCGCGTAGCAGTACTTATTTTCTATTTTTGTCATTCATTAGGCACTATTCGAAAGTCACGGCTTGTTGTGTGTTTTGAGCTTTAAAATTATTCTGTTAAAAAATGCTGGCTGCCTTCAAAGTCATTATTGAATTCTTGTCAGCTGTCAGATTCTGTTCACATGCGAGTTCACGAATGCTTGGATTGTTTTTTAAGAAAATTTTTGTTTGCCTCAATTATTTTAATGTAGATCACATTTCTGTAAGTATGAGTTTTAATTCTTTTCGTGAAACTCAACAAAATAATCGACAATGATAAGTGTAGATTTTTACAACTCAATACTTTGAGCGTCATCAATATATAATTTTGTTTTTGTTTTAGATTTTAAGTATAACTTCTACCGCGCATACATGTGTACATGCATAAATTTTTTTTTGACACCTTGAAATTCAAATTAACGGGGTTCCGCATAATTCAAAATGTCTGTTTTGGGTCCCTTGAATTTCAAATTAACGATGTTCTACTATATTACTAAGGACCTTTCTGAAATTTTTTATAGCACAATTACTTAAAAAAAAATGGGACCCAGTGTAAAATGGAAGTGGCCTCTATCGATATATTTTTTCCACCCAAATAAATGAAACACGAGAGGTGTTCTTTGGAGTAGACATTAATGATGTGTGAATTTTTCCACACTCGCATAAAGTGTCAGTCACTGACAGTAAGTATGAGTGAAGAAGTGTAGATAGTGCCTATTGAATTGTCAATTGTTGTGAAATAATGAAACAATCACATCGATATTGCATGAAATGTTGCCCAAAGCTAGCGATAGGTATATATAGGTCTTTTTATATAAGCTTGTAATTGAGTTAATGTGGTGGGTACAGTGCGTAATACGCGCATTGTTTCTTGTGTTAAATTTACAGATACATCCCTCTCGTATCCGTAAACTTAACACAAGGAAACAATGCATGTATTACGCACTGTACCCACACTAACTCGATTGCAAGCTCATACAAAAAGACCTATACCCATGTGGAAACCATACGCAATATTCAACTGGCTTTCAACAGGACGATGCTATGAGCATCTCGCAGATAAAGAAGTGGTATAACCTCTTCAAAGATGGCTGCACATCAGTGAACAACGAACCACGACCTGGTAGACCCTTAACAATCGGAAACAACAATGTAATTAACCATTTGCAGACTTTGGTCATGCAGTATCGTTGTATCACGTATCACGAGAACTTGCGAATAAGGTGTGAATAGACATTGGATAGTTGCATTCAATTTTGATTGAGGATTTAAGCTTGAAGGATGTGTCTGCAAAATTCATGCAACCTGCCTGTTTGGCACCCCGCGCACTTGCATTACACTGGATCATGACGTGTTGACATATTTATGTAATTTTTTTTTAAATAGAGATGTGAACACGGAATACGTGTTGCATCAATATTCTTACTATTTTCAAACCAAACGGTTTTCAAGCTAAACGCTTGTGCGATTAGAATAGGACTAACTTGCTGGTCTGGAGTGAGATTCGAACCCGCGACCTTTGGCTTGACAGAGGCGAGAGTCCTAACCACAAGACCAACAAGCTACTCAATTTTTGTGTAAGAATATTTGTTAATTTTAACAATGATATTTTTACATTTATGTAATAGTAGTTTCGTTCCATAAAATAAAATAATATATGGTAAATATCATCGGATGCCATGCACTCATTTCTGCAATTTCAGCGTGCACCCACTTCAAATGTTGACCATACACTGAGTTCACGCAGCCTTCGATACCAGTAGGGCGGGCACCATTGCATTGATTTATGCGTAATATACGTCACTTATTAACGTATACGTGATATACACCAAACGTATGTGTGTTATACAACGACTTATTAACGTATGCGTGATATACATCATTTATCCTCCGTTGTCCTTCTTTAATTAGTGTTTTACCAATAAAAACCAACATAAAAATTAAATCTTTATTCTAAATTTTGCGATAAAAGTATTCAATATAAAACTTTAAATAAAAACAAGGACAATTTTTTCGCATTGTAAACACAATGATGCAAATATAAACTTGAAAATGCATATATGAAATACAATAAAAATGAAATCTTTCATATTCTTAATATTAACAATTATCAAAGTGCATAACGTTTTGATAAATTTATAAATGCGTACTTATATTTAGAGAGGCAGTGAAAAGTCATGACTGACAGACAAATCCAAATTACCAATTGACCGTTTCAAGGCGACTATACTAAACATTTTTCTTAAAAGAAAACTGCATATGAAATGACTTTAAATTCTTCAATGATTTCTCCTAAAGCTCCTTTCTTTCAAGATGTAAACAAGCTAGGCACATTTGGGTTATTCTATTTAATAAACACGTTTAGCATTTAGTACATCCAGAATGGTTTTGGTCATTTAACATTAAGTAGAGAGTTTAACTAGCGTGAAACATTCAAACTTAAATATATAGTTTTTAAAAGCTGTCATACATTATCACAAAACATCAATATTAATACGAGTTGCAGTACAATTTCCAGAGTGACTTAATTAACCGTTAGTATGTATTTTATACAATATAATATCTCATTATAAAAATAATAATAATTAAAAATTATGAGGTTGCTTATAACATTAATGACATTTAATAATAGTAATTAATAAGTTGTGAATAAATTACAATAGAAGTGTTGTTAAAATGTGCAACTTTAACAAATATGCTGTACAATATTAACAATTTATATTATTGATTTCGCAAAATAATATCAAATGTATCATACCGTCTGTTCATTTTCAAGATGGTTAAATATTTACATATGTTTTAAAAAATTTCCATGTACATATTTACGTACTTGGTAATTTTGATTACAAGTTAATAGTACATATTATGTAAAACCAAATACATGGTTAATAATTTTTTGAATAAAGTAGATGTTCACCATTAAATGCGCCACCTTTTGTGTCGAGGTTAAGCTGTTTCCTGGTGTTGATTCTTATAACTGATTGGGATTCGGATTAGAGATTAAATCAATGATGGACTTTATTGAGCGAACACTTTTGGCAATAAGTTTTTTTTCTTCATAAAATATTATAAACGGACTAAAGCATCTTTAGCTATTTTTTAAATTTTTGTGCATCAGAGAAATCTGTCCAATTCAAATGGTCTGTAAAATATTACGAACAGTGCTTTCTCTCCAAGCATGGTCTACAAAAATGTACAGAATTAAATGATTATAGCAAATAATGCATTGCAAGAGGTTTTCAAGATGGGTGTTGGCAAATGTGAATAGGGAAAATCTCATGATGTATTCATTATTACGTTCTCCTAATATCTGAATTGGCCCTTTCTTCCTCGCTCATTGTGGTACACTCTGAGTGGAGTGTAGTTGCCATTGGATGTTCCATTTCCATTTAAACCTGGAATTAATTATAATATATTAAGTACTTTATAAATAAAGATTTTTGGTTAAAGATTAAAGACGTTTTGTTTTTAGGCATTTGTTTAAAGCTAGCAAATTGCTCAAATACTATTTTTCTATGACAAAATTCTTTTGTATATGTTGTTGCAGTAAAACATAGCATTTAGTAAATGTATGTATACTGGTTAATGCTTTTATGTATGATTTTAGCAAAAGTATCAATTAAATATATACATACATTTACTAGACCATGCATACATTTTCTGCAATAAGAAGTGGTAAAAACATAATACATATTGCGAGTCTAATTTTTTGGATGTTTAAAAATTGAAAATGAACAACACTTTATTTAACCCTAACGTAGTTAATTATTACACTGTTCTTTACTTCATTTAAATTTCACAAACTATATTTGTAATGGTTGGGCACATTGGTTGGCACATCTGCTAACTAAAGTGTTCGTTTTAATTTATGCCATTTTCTTAGTGCACACTTTTACTAAACCGCGCTGAAAATGTGTGCTTTTACTATAAAAAGTCTAAATTTCATTGCGTGTGTGAATCTGTTTAATTATCAAGTTAGTATGTGTACAATTGACTATTAAGTGTTCACATTTACCGAGTTAACACATTTGCTATAACATATATAAAGACATGAAAAAATGTCTTCCGAAACATTAAGGGATTTGAGTGCATTAATACAATGTGCGAAAATTCAGATCTTTCTCTTAAGTTTTTTAATTAATATGAATTAATTATGTATATTTTTAAATCATGCAGATTTGAGATATACATACTAAAATAACAATACATTTTAAAAAAGAGTGCTGATTTATGTATTGGCGTCATCGATTATGGAATTCATTTGTCTTTATTTATGTGCGTTAAGGTGCTGCGTATTAAATATTTTACACTCTATTTTTACCTCTCATTTCGGTTTCCACAGTGCTTGCTTTATGTATCAATATGCATGGAAAAAATAATAATTATTAATTATATTCCCTAAAATTTTGAATAAGTAAGTCCAGATTTTTCTTGAGTTTAAAAAAACCTTTGCAATGTTATGTTATCTTTTTGTACCTTATTGTAAGGTCCTCTTTAAACATTGCAAAATGAGCAGTAAAACTACGTAATTTGTGAGCACAAGCAAATTGTTTTAATAAATTATGTATTATTAATTGATTATTGTGCAGTAGTAATCCCCAAGTTTATGAATTTGACTCATTCTTGAAATTTTTCAATTATCTAAAGTTTGTATTAAGTGGCGCCTACTTCAATACGATGCCTCTTTTATAACTTAGTTGAATAACTCTATGTAATTCATGAATTTTCACTAGGGAATGAGATGTTTATTGGTTTCTCCAGTTTTTTATGAAAACTGATGGTTTGGTAAACTAGATGCAATATTTTTAATTAGTAAGATTTAATTTCTTAATTAATCAAATATTTTCATTTACACTAGTATTTTATAACTTTTAAAAGTGATTAATAATATAAAATAAGTTAAAAGTGAGAAAATATAAAAATATTGCGAAATTTTTTAATGCATTTTTTTTGTCAAACTTTAATAACCTACTCCTTTGATTAAAATTTTCACCGGGAATCCCAGCAGAATTGTTAAAAAATAAAATTATAACAAGCAGTATTTTTGAAACCCTTACATTTTACCACATTTAAATTGAAGAATGTACTCTATTCCACATCCACAGTTTACTTGTACTATTATACTATTTGCTATTTCATACATTTCTCAAAATTTTGATTTTTGTTGATAAAAATGGATATCTTATACAAACTTAGGTATTAAATTCTTGACATTTCGCTGAAGTCATATCACAGTGTCAACAGAGAGTGCTCTCTTGCCACGGGAGTCAAAAACGCACATCTCCTAAAGACACTCATAATATGTCACGTCATATCTCTATGCGGTTCGTATAAAATATCTGTTTTGTTTCAATACCTAAATATAAGCCTTAAATAATATAAACCTTAAATACCAAATTAATTAATTGTGTTGATAATGCAAAAACTGTGTGCTTCATGCAGTCGCTCCCCCCCCCTCCACTATTTTTTACCAGTTTATTCGTTTATGTAAATATTTCACCCTTATGCAGTGTTGATACGGACAAAAATAAATTAAGGACTCTTAGACTTCACATGATTGAGAATAAAGTATTCTGGCAAAATAACGCGAAAGCAGCAAATCTTTTGTATCAATCGGCCATTCATACAACACAAGCCGGTCTTAGAGATGTTCAATTTTGAAAAATAAGATTTAAATTAAGAAATGTGTTCAAAATTGTGGAAATATATGTATATTCATAGATTTTTCCAAAAGACACGGCATAGCGATGTACGTTGCAAAGATCTTTGTCATCATGGATTGATGATTACATCAAAAAGATGTCCCTGTGAGCTTTACAATTATTCAAGCTAAGGCTTTGCATGCAGTTTGGGTGAAGTTTGCATGAAGTTTGATTGGAAGATTTGATTAAAAGAAGATTCTGACATGGAATTTCAAGCGAGTAAAAGATGGTTTGACAAAAATAAAACGAGGTATTCTGAAGAAGAAAAATAAGATAAATAAATATTTGAATGTGCACTTCTTGAAGTTTTGTTTTGCTCTACATTCTTACATTCAGACAATTACTTACATACTTACAAAAGCGAAAAGCTACCTATATAGTATTATTGCACTATAGAAAACTACCTGTATAGTATTATTCTAAGAAGGTTCGTTAGACACAAGGCTCCTTTATCTTTTTGTGCAGTCATTGCATTAAATATTCCACTTGTAAAATCGGACTTATTTCGAGCTAGCAAATCGAAATTTTAGTGTTAATAGGAATTGAATCAGCTTTTCATAAAGTGAGGGAATACCGTATTTAGTTTTAACATTCTTGAACCTCCAATATTATATAAAAATTGAATAATGAAATAGCTACCTTGCATGGCAATGGGGTTTGGTGGCCCCGTGGTAGAGGCTCTACACCAGGGAGCCAGCAGGAGGTGGTAGAGAGCCAGGTACACTATCCCCAAGACGGATGCTGCGATCGCCATGGCCTCGTATGTATTCTGCAATGTCATTATAAGTGGATTTTTCTTCACTGCCAGGCCAATCAAAGCACCAAAACACCTGCCTGGAAAACAAAAACACATATTTTATTAAATATAAAAAAATAAAAGATTTTTGAAAGTACAGAAAAAATCCTGCAAAAGAGTGTTTTGTTATTAATTTTTAATTCAAAAAATATTCTAATACAATTTATTTCACATCCTTCATGTACATCCAGTTCAATGAATAGGATTTTTTTTGAAGATTGCAAGATGTATTGTGGGCTCAATGTTAGAATGTGTTGTTATGAGTTAATTGTTAAAGTTTTCATGCTTATCAATGCAATAAATTAATGTTCCTCACTACACTCCTCCTTAATACACCATTTTCCTAATACAGGGTGGCGGAGATTGAAAGACCACATTTGAAATTGACGCCCCAATTTTAATTTTTGAGGTAGGGGGATGAAATAAATAAAAAATTATTGCAAATTTAGGGAATTTTTATTAGGTAAAAAAAAATATGTGTGAAACAGGCGTCCGTGTACTGAGATGCATTCTTGGAGGCGTTCGCCAAAGTTTTTCATCACTTTCTCCAACATCTCCACTGGAATTGATGCAATTTCACTTCTAATTGCGTCCTTTAAATCAGGAAGGGTTTGTGGCCTGTGATGTAAACCTTTGACTTCAGATACCCCCAAAGGAAGAAGTTGCAGAAATGGAATGGAACGTGAATGGAACATGGAACATGGAAAGTCACCATTTCAAGAGACAAAATGTCCGGGAAAAAATGAACGGATGAAATCCATTGAGATTCTCACTGTGTGCGCCGTTGGCACCGTCTTGTTGGAACCAGATGTTTTCATTGTCCATTTCGTTTTCCTCTAGGTAGGGGATGAAAAATTCTTGGATCATAGCCACATAACTCTCTGTCACTGCCTGCCATCTTTCATCTTCAAAAAAATAAGGTCCAATTATTCTGACTTGATTGTGATTGACAATGCACACCAAACCGTTATTTTTTCACTGTGAAGATGCAATTCTGTGCTCATCAATAAACACAATTGCCTATAGGCAATTTTGTTTATTAATGTAGCCGTCCAAGTGGGAATGAGCCTCATCAAATGTCATGATCAATGCATATTGGTTCTGTAAAATTTCCAACATTCACGTACTAAAATGTTCACGTTGAAAGTAGACACATGGAAGGAGTTTTTGGACGATCATTATATTGTAGGGATGGAAATTCAAATGTTTCTGTTAAATGTTTTGAAGGCTCCGATGCGAAATTTCGAGCGCTTGAGTGCAACGTCTCGTTGACCATCGTGGGATTTCCTTGACAGAAACTTATACACGCGCCAGATTTTCTGGCATCACCACAGGTGGAACACTTGTAACAATTTTTGGGGCCACATTACCGTGTTCCCGAAAATTCTTAACCCACTTCAAAATTGAACGGCGGTTGGGAACAATTGCACATGGAGGGAGATCAAACCGCATGCGGAATGCATGATGTGAAGCGATGATTGAGTCGTTATTACGTAAAAAGGCGTCCACGGCGAATGCGCGATGTTGAATGCTCCAATGCGCCATTGCAGCTAAACTTCCCTTCACGCACTACACAATGAGAGGTTCTGCAACGTTGTGCGACATCCCCTCCCAAAAGCACGTTGATTACTAATGTGGTTTTTCAATCTCTGCCACCCTGTATATGTAGGTATATAACTTATAAATAACATTATTAGAAAACCCTGAGATAAATTAATAAAATGTCAATTAAAATGTTAATTAGGCCCTGAATATACAAGGCTAGCAGTATCAGTCATACTAGTCCATATTAGCAATGGAAAAAGTGTCAATCCTTGCAAAAGTGTTGCAGAGTGCGGACGTTTTTAGGTGGATCACAAGCACCGTTACACCCTTTTTTTTACTAAAACCTTGCGTTGCAGTTTCACGTTATTCCATATTCTGTATGATATTATGAGAGATATATGATAAGAGATGCGAGTATGATATCATGACCATGAGTATGATAGACTTACCGAGACAGAAATGTGCAACCACGGGCAATGCTTGTCCTGTGCTGGTGTATTTTCTTGGTATGAGATGTCTGAAGTAAAGTACAGCCGTCACCCACGTTAAGCTTAGCGTGAATACTTCTAAAGCCTCACACAACAGCACCCACCAAGGGTTGTCCAGGATCGCCATGCCTGTTGACAAATAGAGACTTAAAATTAATTTTTAATTTGAAAAAGTTGAATGGTAAATAAATGAGCAGAAAATAAATAAAATGTATTTGTTAGTGTGTTTGTGCTGCCATTATGGTCTACAGAATTATTAATTGTTTAGTCTAGGATTTGACCTTGTGAGATTTAAAAAAATTGTCCATTGACAAGAATTAATTAATAATATTTCATTCATTTTAATTTTCATAATTGTGGCGTCTGGCTGCAAAACCGCCACGTTGCATATATATGAAATATTCAGTAATAAAAAAAAACGTTTTAAGTATTTCCCTTACACATTTTCCTGTTTTTTATTATTTTACTTGATACATATTAAGGATGTGTTAAAATCTGCATACAAATTTTAAAGATTTTCTTTGTTGTTTCCGCAATATAAAGATATATTGATTGCAAAGTGGCGGTTTTGCTACCCACCGCCGGTCGATTTTGTCGATAGAGTCGATTTTGCTACCGAACGATCGCGAGAGGCGCGCTCGCGGACGATCACGTGGCGACTTGCCGACTTAACTCATTGCGAACAATACTGCGATTGAAAATTAAACAATGAAATATATTATTTTATAAATATTTTATTTGTGATTAACAATAGATGCAATAATATTTTAAGAATTAAAATTTAGTGCATGTTTTGAGTAAGGAATATGTATTAAATATATTTTAGAAAATATGTAAATAATGAACCAACAATCATGGAAACAAAAATATTTTTAGATTTAACAATAATTCCGTATCACTTTTTGAGACCTTTACTACGACACCAAATTTAACAATAGATATAATATATTTTTAAATAGGCAATTATTTCATCGGCGATTAACGGAGTTTATAAATTTTTTTTAATGATTAAAAATTGATCTTCGAGTACAAAAATTTAATAACTTAGGCACATAGTTTTAATTATTTTAAAAACTAAAAACAATAATCTTAAGAATTAAATAAGAGTATGGAAATAAAAAAATTATATATATGATCATACCTATATGCCTATATAGGCTGTCTTATAGTAAGTAGCAAAAATTTTACAAGTGTGTTTCTGTCTTAATAAAGAGTCGAAAATGCTCAAGCAACCATGACCTAATATCAAAAGTTATGGAGATATGCAATATCAAAGTTTGCATTTTTTTTTCAATATTTCCGACTTACTTTAGGCAAAAAGTTAAACTATCATTACAGGAACTTAAATTGATTATGAAAAATTGATACAAAAATCGAAAATATAATTTTTTACGAGGTGTACATCTTATATACACTATGTAACAGAGCTAGTCCACAATACCTGATAGGTAGATTTCTACTTTAATTATGATTCGAAAATTTTCAAGCAACCGTGACCTAATATCATGAACATTAAAATGTGCATTTTTTTTCAATATTTCGGACTTATTTTTTTAAAACGTTGTACTTTTACTACAGTAACTTATATCAAATATAAACAAATTATTCCTTTTACACAAGTTAAACAAAATAATAAATACTCTGCAATTCTAATTGGAAAAAATAAAATTGGAACTTTTGCAAGATTTTTATAATCTTATTTAACTTGTACTGAAACAAATTAATTTTTCGTAATTAATATAAGTAACTGTAAATATAGTTCAACTTTTTGTAGAAAATAAGTCGAAAATATTTTAAAAAAAATGCAACTATTATTGTTAGCTCATGATTGCTTGAAAAATTTCGACTCATTATCAAGACAGGCATTTAATATCGTTTATAAAAAATTCATGCACTGCAATACAAATGAAATAAAATAATAAAAACCTTGTGAAAATTTCTATTTTCAATTTTTGCAAGGTTTTTATCATTTTATTCGACTTGTATTAAAGCGAATGAATTGTTCATAATTGGTATAAGTTACTGTAACGGTGGTTCAACGTTTTCACTAATTTAGTCCCAAAAAATTACAAAAACGTTTATATAAAAATTTCATCCTTTTCATATCATAAATCTGTTTAGATCTTATTAGATTATCTTATTTCACAAAGAGTGCAAAGTCTCGTACTTCTAGCTACGAGACACCTTGATAATATTAGGTAACATTTGCCGCGCAACGGCTAGTACAGACGATAGCCAATTGCAGATGCCAATGGCCGCGCAGCAGCCACTTGCGGCCTCGCGGTCGCCAGTATAACCGTTTGCAGGGCCTAGCAGCAAGCAATCGGTGAATAAATTTAAAAATTATTTAAATTTATTCACTTCAATACAAATCAAATAAAATGATGAAATATTTACAGAAACTGAAACTGAAGGCGATAATGATAATGATGATTTTATGCTGATGGTGTATGTTATGTTAGATACAATAAATACTTATTTTTGTAAGTTAACTTTATTTTACCTATAATAAAATAAATTTATAGTAAATCCAATCGCACGGTCATTAAAGTGTCAACAAAAATATTCAAAAATGTGCACAAAGCGGACTTTTTAATGTGATAATTCTTTCCTATTTCGCTTTTGAAAGTTACATTTATATCCATCCTTGTTTACTTCACGCTTTAGTACACTGTCTTTTGGTAATAAAAGATGTCTACTTCTAGTTTTTATGTAAATATTTAAGGTAATCAAAACACGCGTTTTCTGCGACAGACGACGTTTCTCCATATTAAATCTCGTAGCGGGGCTCCATTCTGATTGGTCCGAGTGAATAGTGTCGGTTCTGCATCCCACTTTGCGGCAACGTGGCGGTTTTGCTACTCACCGTTATATTTAAGGACGATTTTGAAGGGCATGGAAGCATATTTTCTTATATTGGAAACTTGTAGAATGTGCAGAATAGGATACAGATCATTAATCAATCAAAACATGAAAAATGGTTTTGTATGGATAGTGGCGGTTTTGCATCCAGACGCCACAATTATATCCAACCACAAAGTTAACGCTATAAACATCAAAAATAATATTTCAAATTAAATTTAATATTGTTTCGTTCACAGAGTGGAAGTTCATTTTTTTATTTATTTAATTAAATTGTACATAATGGTGTAAATAACATATCATATATTTGAAAAACAGAATGAGAATATTAACTTACCCACTTTTAATAACACACGTTTTAATCCACAGTTGAGTAAATAATATGTAAGCCTAAGTGCTTTTAGGTGGTGACAATCATCATCTTCAAAATATCTAATGATTGTGACGCTATTTTCATCTGACAATGTGGTAGAGATGTAGGATCAAGAGTGAAAGAAAATCTTAGAGCATTCAGGAGACTTTAGGGATACTCTGAGATGGTGGACCACTGCATTGAACATGATTACTCATTTGATCAAATCAATGTAGGGGTTCTACATCTGGTGGCTAAAGGATGTAAACTTTAGAGATCCTTGAAATTAATCAAGCTGTTCAAAACGGATATAACCTCATAAATATTCAAATCCCTGCATCATCTCCGTTACTAAAATAATTACAGTTGTTAGTATAATCTTAATAATAATCTCTCTCCCATCCTCCCCATACATTATATTGTTCGGTCCTGTTGTTTGTGTTTTTATTGTCAGTTCTTGAGAGCGCTTAGGCTTACATATTATTACTCAACAGTTAATTAAAACTTAATGTATAAATTAAATTGTTTTAATAATATGTATTTCAATTATATCGCTATTATTTGATTTTGTTTATGTTAACTATGTACAATAAATAACAATGCAATTGTTGTTTTTAGTAAAGCATCATCAGTTAAATATTTTTTAAATTTTAATTAAGAACTATGTATAAACCACTTGGAGTAACTTTACATCTACAGGTTTCGATACCTTCGTCAGGACAGACGCATACTAGTTAGTATGCGTTATATATTATAGTTATCCATTACTTATTTTATTAAACAAATTAATTTTTGAACGGGGGCTTGGCTATAGTTATGGTGGGGATAATTGATAAGTAGACACTGAATGACAATAGTAAAATTGAAGATTGAGGTATTGTTTACCTGTGTATTTTAGAATGTAAAACGCAAAAGCCGCAATAAAAATGTTTGAATGGCCGCAATAATCCACCAGAGGTTCTGCTTTCCATAGAACTGGTATAGCCGGTAGCGCTCCAACTGACATTGTAAGACTCAGGATCATATCACTTCCGGACATTTCTTTCACAGCCCTGCAAAATTATGTTCATTAGGTACATTACAGCGCAGTAGTATTATTGGTCTGTAGTAAAATAATGAATAGATTGATTCAATGATATTTTGTGATTAGTTTTGTTTTTGATAACTTACCAGGGCATATAGGTATTGAGTGCACTCCAGAATATTCCCAAAACAACTAATACCAACATAAGTCCTACAATTTCCAGTCCATAGCGTCTTACAGTATTCATCGGTAGAGCAAGCATTCCAGACTTGGTATGCCACCACCATTCAGGAGGAGACAGGGGGATTTCCCTATAAGAAAATAATACAAATCTTGAATTCAATGATGATACACTGAACATATAATTATTACATATTGTCTGTAAAATATGTAGTCTCTTCTTCGATTTCAAATCCATTATGCACTGGGTTAAGTAATTATTGATCATTTTTTATTAAATTTGAACATTATTCCCAAAAATTTATAATTTATATACACGCAAATTGCGTCTCAGATAAAGATAACCATATGTTGAGTAAATTATATTATGTACTATTGGTTTTGCAACTCTTGACTTCCTCGAATTTTTTTTTCCATTGAACCCCATTACGCGTCATTTTTTCCAGTCCTAGATTTCTAAGATAGTTACGTCACCGAAGACATTTTCACTCCATATTAGTTTTATCTTATTGCAAAAAATTATTTAAATGATTTTCTTACTTGGCAAGCAGCATCGTAACAGCAGCTATCACAAAGAGTATGACAGCAGATATAATAGGAGTCAAGTAGGCCGGAGATGTATCACCAATGCCTGTATTGAGAATTCCAATCAGTGGAGGGATGATAGCGATTCCGAGGACGCCAAACAACAGCTGCGTGCCAACGTCACCCCTGCCTATTGATGTTTCCCTAGTTGCGATCACGCACGCTGTGCACAACAGGCAAATAGCGGCAGTTGAAAATATATCACCCAATGACCTATAAAATATAATACAATAGTTTTATTCATTAGGAGAAATACTCTAATTATGATTAAAACTGGATGCAAAAGGATAAAATTGAGTGTGATTCTCAATATTTATTACGCTAATACAAAGATTGCCACATTTCTATTACTAGTGTACCCGATATTGACATATTTGTCGTTCTCACTTGCGAAAAAATCGAAATATGTTTTCAAATTTAAAAAAAAAAATCAAATTTTGTGAACTAAAATGTATTGGTTTGGGGCTAAAAATTAATTACCGGGGTTTTAGATTTATCGGGGGTTAATCTACTATGAAATTATTATTTTGGGACTCGTGGGATTGAAAAATTTTGAGTTATGGCGAATTTCAAATTATCAGGGTTCGAATTAACAGGCTTTTACTGTATTTATAATTCTTAAATTAATTTCGACAGATAAAAATACTACACAAATTAAAATTTGTATTAGTTGATTAAAATCATTTTATTATCAAGTAATGGTGAACTTAGAATTTGTAGATTGAAATATAATTTGTACTATGTAAATGACTTATTATGAAATTTTTACATTTTTAAGGTAAATTAGCTGTTTATAATTTTTTTGATTTTGCTGGTTCGTACTAGTCTAATGAAAGAGCTTCCTAAAGTTGGGTCGCTGAAGCGAGAGATTTTCGTACATTGACCCTAAGCAACGTGTCCTTGTCGCACGCGTACAATCTTGTCACTGTCACGCTCACACAGGCACAGCGAGCGAGTGTGACAGCAACATAACTGCACGTGCGACAGGGACACTTAGAAAATCTCTCGCTTTAGCAACCCAACTATAATAGTTGTTAAAGGAGAAAATAATGAAAAAAAAGTATATAGGTAATACCTACCTTAAAATCAAATAAGTCCAGAAACTAAATGATGGGTCGCCGATAAATAATTTGCACTGTGATTCAGCTAGTACACTGTTGGGAGAATCGTAGGGATCTTCCACATTGCACTGGATCACAGGTTTGCAGGTGTTATTTTCCTCCATTGCGGCCATCCAAGTTACTTGATTCGGGGGCACTAGGCACTGAAAATTGCCACCTGCACAAAATCATCAAAATCATTGGTGAACAAGAAAAATGAATACAAAAATTTTATCTTCACAAAAAAAATAGCACTTTATGGGCCGGTCTTATAAACGAAAGACCAAATTTCCGTTAGTCAATCGACAATATACTAACGGATGGCCGTTCGTTTATAAATGTTACCGATGCTCGTCTTATAAAACTTTTTTTACCGTCCGTAAGTATCGCAATATCGCACTGCTCTTGTCTATGATTTTAGAGCTGTCAAAAGCGAATTATATCTCTTTTCTATCTAAAATTTCTCGCTCGCATCAGATTTTTGGGATACTTCCCACAACACTACATTGGTAATAGCCTTTAAAACCCCAACTTAGTCTGAGCAGCTAATAATATTGATCCTAGAGCATAGAATCCCGAGGCAACAAGCAATTTTGTAGTTGGTGATAATGTCAGATTCCTACGGATGCGCCTTTTTACATTGTTCCCAATATCTTCTAGAAGCTCATATAAGCTCTTGAGCAGACCTTTTTGACAAGCGAAAGCGGTAGATAAAATCTGCGTCATCTAAAATATTAAAATAATCCACTCGTATATTGAACATTCTTTGTCGTCGAGTTTGTTCTTTATCCGACGAACTTGAATACAATAATAGCTCGACATCGTATGTGAAAACATTTTTCCTTGAAAATGTAGCAACAGTCAGCACGGTATATATGTACATATTAAACAAACAGCATTAAACGCAAATTGACAGCGGACCTAACCTTAAAAAATAATACGTCAATCTGTCATACTTCTGTCAGTTTCAACTAACGGACGGTAAACTGGTGGTTCGACTGTCGGTATCGGCCGTCGGTAAAATTTTACTAAAATTTGATTAACGGATTGTTATAAGACGAAAAAAGTGACGTTTGTATCAAATTTCAGTTTATTTGGTCTGAAATTTAACTAACGGACGTTTATAAGACCGGCCCTATATATCCTACTGTAATATGTCAAGCCCTTCCTAGCAAATAGTTGTAAGTGCAGAAATCTTATTTTACAGGATTATGATTTCAATAATTAAATTTATTTTACACTTACTATTTTTTGTTGCGAAAGGCTCGATGTGTGTATACGTAGTACATGTTATGTTACAAAATACAGTTTCTTATGGAGAAGAAATGAGATATCTTATGAGTGAAGCGGGAATGATATTAATAAACCACGTAGAAGTACCAAAATTAGTAAAAAGGGGGATAAAACCCAAACAATCGAGGTGGCTTGGACATGTCTTTCGAATGATTGTTAAGACGTATCTTCTTGATAACTCCAGAAGGAAAATGACCAGCAGGTTGCTCCAGATTAAGCAACTTAGACTAAACAGCTGCAAAGACTTTTTGAAGATAGTTTGAAGATTGTTCTAGATTGGTAATCAAGTATTGGAATAGTAGAAAATAGGGAAAGATGGAGGTGTATTATTGAGACTTTAGGCCCCCAATAGGATAAGGAGACAAAGTTTATGAAGATGATGAAAAAAATTGTGATAAGAAGGGGTCCATCGTTATCTCTGTAAGTGATTTGATATTATGAGTTACATTTCATTGCAATGAGTAGAACAGTAATCCCCAGAAGTTGGGACTGACAAAAGTCGCACAAGTCAAATTTGCGTAAATCGGGGTACATCTTTTCACATAAATTTTATTTAATCGGGACCAAGATATATTAAAAACGCTAGTTTAGAAGAAAAACACTCAATGATATTGCTGTTCCATACATATTTTTACAAAACATTAGAAAAATGAATGAGTTATTTCAGTGTCTAGATAAAATCTAATGTTTTCTGTAATGTAATTCTGATGTTTTCTGTTGTTATGCAGAATTTCTTTGTAATAATTTTATTTTATTTTTATATTCCTTGCTTTGTAGCTACAATGCGTTTAATTTTTTTAAAAATTAAATTCTTTTTCAATTGAGATGAGTCCTTATTGCAATTATTGTGTTTAGTAATTTTCTTTCTGTTATAAAAATCTTGATAATGTTAAGTTTACATTCGCAAGATATCATTTTCCTTTTCTTACTAGGTGCATGAGAATAATATTTCCTTCGTTTGGATGATATTTTTTTAAGGGTTTAGACGTGTAACAAAACAATCTTAATTTTCGTTGATAGTACAATTCGTTTGAAATGTGTCCAATGCGTATAACACAAAATAAATCAGGAACCATGTAATTCTAAGTTCGTGTAAGCCGGGGTAGTGTAAGTCAGGGAATTTATTAAATATATTCCAAAAATTAATACCAATTTAATTAAAAGTCAACATGAGTTTAATAATATCTTCATGCAATGCAATCTAAAATTCATAAATATTACCCATGGGATATTTGCACCAAATAGTTCCATTTTCTGTATCAGATTCATCTTGTTCATGTTCTTCATCAATGCCAGACAAGAGACTGGCGTCAATCTTTAATCGTTTTGTGTCTTCTGTGAAGGCCTCGCACAGTCTGGGATGGTTTGGCGAAGTGTAACACAGGTGAGGAGGCTCTACATTTGGTGGATACAGGGCACGACGTGTGCGTGTCTGGTTGCCGTCATCCTAAAATAATTCACAGAATTATTTTTAAATCTCCAATTTCCTTTCAAGCCAAGGTCAAGAAATACACCATATTTGCATTTGCTTGCTTTTGATTTCTCTTGGATATTAAAAGGTATCTGATATTCTGAAAACATGCACACGAAAAACAGCAAAAGTATAAGGACAGTTTTGCTATCTTTGTTCAAAATATGAGAAGGCAGAGAATAAAATTAATTTTTGCTTCTACATATAATGGATGTCTGATCATAGATGAATTAAGTAAGTTTATGTAATTTTGGATTGCAATTAATATATTGCATATACATGGATGTGCCTAATGATGCTCACAAAATGTGACATAACTCTTAGATCCGAGGAAACGTCAAAATGATAAACTATTTTACCGGTATTGTGGCCTCAGGTTCAACCTCCAATTCTGAATCATCATCGATATCATCTTCAGCTTCCATCGGGTCTTCAGATGTAGATGTAGATTCAAGATATAAGGGTTGAGCCACGGGAGGTCTTTCACAATCATAATGGCAGTCAGACAGAAGCAGTGAGCCAATCTAAAAGCATAAATAATTATTAATATAAATATGATAAAGACAATCAACACTACATAATGCTATTTTGTGTCCGTAATAACTATTATTAGTGATATTTTTTAATATTATTCGGTTAAATTTTAATGTTTACCTTTTCATTATCCCAATGATTACAGGTTTTTTCTTCAGTGCACATTTCTTGGAAAACTGTAGCTCCATTTGCATCACACATGAAGCTTACAGACGGTCTACGAGGCTGAACATAAAAGAGTGTACAGTACAGTACAGTGTAAGTTTTTAAATGAATTTCAGTGAAATATAAGCTTTAAATATAAATATAAATTAAATATCAAATCACTTTGAATTTAATTTTTATGTTGAGTATTCTAAAAATATACTAAATATAATATCGTATTTGAAGATTGAAAACATCTCTTTCTCACTTTACTTATGTCTTTCTCACCAGGATTATATTACAATAACTACTTTACTTAATACACAGGTACAATCTTTACATTTTTTTCTTTTTAAAATTAAATACATAATAACGCCATATTATTTATATAAACTTCAGGCGCATGCAGTGAGTACACTGAAGCATGAATTTTGCGTACGTATAATTTGGAAAAATAATCAAAATGAAATATTTATATGACAGTATATTTTAATATATTAAAATCTGAAAAATATTTTTTTATTTTTTTTATTTTATTTATTTAACGCTTTATGGGCTTTTACAGAATAAAATTTTTAAAAATAACGTAAGACAGTTAAAATAATAATACAGTTAAAACTTACAATAATAATAGTTAAAAGGTAATAATAATAATAATAATAATAATAATACCGAAAAACATAAGACAGATAAAATATTAATACAGTTAAAGGTACAAATAATAATAGGTAAAGGTAAAATAATAATACAGAAAAATTTATTGTATTTATTCCATTTCGTTGAGATGTTAAGGAAGAATGTGATAGGAATATTACAGAGATATTTTTTATTTAAATATTTTTTCAAAATATATGTTTACGTAGAGGTAATGCTTCGATACATAAACATAATTCAATATTTTTTCAGTTTTTCAAAAATAGGAGAATAAACAGATCTTAAAGTTTTTAAATTCTGTTCTGTTCAATCCAAGATTAAACTTAGTAAAATTAAGGTTACAAATATATTACCTCCAGCGTTTTGGCGTATGGAACAGCCAAGAGGAGTGCGTAGAATAGTGCTGCTAGCAACATACATGCGGCTATCATGAACCTGAGCACTCCATTGTTATTACTGATGATAATGCTGGCGCTTGGGTTATCTGTCTTCCCATTTGCTATCGTTGTCTCACATCCACGGCCGACTGAAAACCTAATGACACGACAATAATTAAATACATAATCAGTTTATAGAAATATTATGGGATCTGCCTTATTAGTCACATCTTCAGGGAATTTGAGAATTTAATAGACAAAATTATTAAATAATAGAATATAAGCACTGTTAGAGCTAAAAAGGTCTTAAATACAATATATTATCAAAACATTTGGGAGATGTGGGATATCAATAAGTAAAAATAATTATTTTGAAATATTAAATCATGAAGGGCCGGCGCGTATTATAAAGAATGTTTTATTCCCCAGTTGCAAGGAGCCATAACAATATATTTTTTAAATCTGTATACTTTAAATCACAATTTTTTTTAAAGTTGTTATATTTCGAAACATATATATTTAAGTATGTATTGCACTCATTTTGATGCTGCAGTCGTGTGGCAACTGAGGCCTTTTGCGGATTAGCAATGGATGGCTTAGGTATCTTATAGATACTTCTTATAAGAAGAAATTGAGGATCATGGTTATGGTTTAGAAAATGGATGATGTAATTTCTATTTCTGTTGCATTTAAGAAATAACTTTATGTGGTAACAACATTTTGTTAAAGTTGTCCAAATATTTTAATTTGAAGGTTAAAATAAAAAATTTCAGAGTTTCCCCTTGTCGGACTTCTCGTATTCTAATAATATTAGTAGAGTTGCAGTTATAATTGCAGTCGCATATCTAAGGATGATAATTAATTTTTTTAAGGTACAATTTACTTAATTTTATTTTCTCAGCATTTTGCAGCAAGTAATTAATATATATTCTAATTTTATAACATGTCTGTAGTTACCAACATAAAATCAAAACTTATATATGTATATATCAAATCTTACTTATCAGCCAAAGGTCCGAATATTAAAGGGCCCAGGATAGCGAGGAACGAAGAGACGACAGATATGATGCAAGCATCCTCAAAGGTCAGTCCAACTGCCCTGATGTGCGCTGTCATGAAAGGGAATAAGCAGCCAATACCTGAAAACAGATTAACATATTGGATAAATAATTTACCTCTAAAATTTTTATAAATTATAAAAATTACTTGCGCAATTTTTATAAATTATAAAAATTACTTGCACGTAGACAAGACTGGACCAAGTTACCTTGCTGCCTGGGTCCATAGGGAAACCAAGAAATATGCAAGACATATTATCATTTTATTTAATTTCGTAATAAGGTGCAACATAATTATTTTTAATTTTTTTTAACAGCAAAAGTTTTGCAGGTTTACAGGTATGCATATTTATTTATTTATTTATTTTATTAATTACACGGCTTAATAGCCTTTTACAACAGGTTTATACATAATTAAAATACAACAAACGATTAAATGTAAAAGAAAAATAAAGGGTATAAATGTAAAAAAGTATATATATACATAGTTTAAACATAATGAGGTTAGACATATATGTAAAAAAAGTATATATGCAAAAAAGTGTAAAGTAGCAGGTTTATACATAATTAAAATACAACAAACGATTAAATGTAAAAGAAAAATAAAGGGTATAAATGTAAAAAAGTATATATACATACTTTAAACATAATGAGATTATACATATGGTGTATACTTCATTTAAATATGCCGGGGAGGCTATTAACCATGATCATCCAGAAAAGGTATTAAAATAGTTGATATTGCTTAAACAGAAGAGCGGATTCACATGGTTTGGACACGTTTTGCGGATGCCTACGGGAAGCCTGAACTGAATGTGCCTTTCATACACATCAGTAGGAAACTGAACGTCCCGCAACAACTTTACACAGGTTGCACTTGGCAGAATATGGGATAGAGATCGGAGGATGTGGAAGGGCGAGCAGTAGACCGCAGTCAATAGCAGTATGTTTCAACGCAAAGAGCGGAAATGGCAGAATAAGAAGAGAATTTTGTTTTGATATTACTATTGCAGATTATTTTTAATTATATAATGTAGGTGAGGTTAGGTTAGGTTGTAATGTAGGTTACCTACTGTCAGTTAATTCAATAATAAAAGGTACATCAGGATTTCGATGCTCACATTCATTGTTATTGTGACCTCGTTGTATCATAATAGGCATTGTCACCAAAGCACCAATTTCATAATGAGAAGATATATTAGATTTTTTTGGTCGAAATATTTTTGATATTTTTTAAAAATGAGTATGTAATTGGAGATATATTTTTTACTAAATTTACACTACTTTTTGTGCTATTTAAATGAATAAATAAAATTCATTTGATTTTTATATATAATCAAAACGTTAAAACAAAATGTGTCATACGCAGGTGCATACGTAAATACGTTACGGCTGTATTCTGAAAATAACAATATTTCTATTTCTGTATCTTGGCAAATATTGTATAACATTGTAATGCCGTCAATTTTGACATTTTGAGTTTGACAGGTTTGAAATTAATGAATTCAATCAATCATAAAGCTCTAAAACGTAAACAAACATCAAGTTATTCACAAATTGTGAATAACTTAATGTTTGTTTACGTTTTAGAGCTTTCTGATTGATTGAAAAAAAATATTTTCATAAACATTTCTTCCAATGGACAGACCATAGAGGGTTCGGGCCCAGGACTATCGCTGCGCAATCAGGCGGCAAGCGGCGGCATTAATTCCTGGGATCGGCAAACTGGTCACCGGCACCGCGCCCTATTTATTTTTTCTGGCGGAATATAGTATAACAAATATTAAAAAAACTAACCCATAAAAACCAAGTTTTAATTATACTCCCTTCCTCATTTACTAGTGGAAACTGGTTTGGCGCTTAACCAACAAGTTGGACTTCGGTCGGGCGATGCTACGAAAGGGAGTAATAAAAAATTTCCAAAAATCCAAAATTATACTATAATCAGGTTTGGTGTCTACCATGTGCTTCGGAATCTCCATACAACTTAGTAAGTTATATGAAAAAACCATTAAAAATTTCTGAAAATCCAAAATTATACTATAATTATTTTTTTTTAACGAAAATTTGATAGATCTCTTTGATCGTCGCCACGAGTCTGCTTGCAAAGTTTCAGCTCGATTGGATCACGGGAAAATGGTTAAAAATCGATCCAAAGTTTTTTCTTTTTTCTTCAAGCAAGCAAGCAAGCAGACGCTACGAGTTAAAAGAAAGGGAGTAAAAATATACGAAAACTCACCAGCGAAAAACGCGAAAAGCACGCATTTTAGCGTTATGAGATTCTTGTTAAAGTACTGCCTCATTTTGAAGTTGTTTATACTATCTTCATTGAAACGGAAAGGTGACTGTGCGCGTGCGACTATTCTAGTGTCGCCAGACTTCTCCAGCCCAGGGTTGTGATGCTGCAGAGCCGCGAGATGGAATATCCGCCGACGCTATCTCCCCATGCTGATCCGCAGAGAGCTCCACCTGTGGACAAAAATTAAAACGTTACAAATAACGTAAGTAAAAAAATATGGTAGGTGTTTATTTGTGAGTAGGACGATTTTAGAAACTGAAAATTAATGAATAAAGTATTAAATCTACCGCACAAGTACAGAAGCGCGTGGGTTCCAAGGTCAACAATGCCGGGTCATGTATTGCACGAAATCTATTTGTGATAACATCAGGCATCCAGTTGATCATTACCTATTTTGCGGCGTCTTTAGATGCGTGACTTTTTATATTTTTTCCAAAGAGATCAGGTTCGAGAACTTGTAGAGAATCGCGAAAATTATCTACTTAGGGCCGGTTGTTTCAAGTTGGATCAAAGTAAGCGGTCGATCAAAGCATAGATTTTTACGAAAACGGATCGTCTGATTGGTGGAGAACGTAAAAATCTATGCTTTAAAAGAACGCTTACTTTGATCGAACTTGAAACAACCGGGCCTTAGTCGATATGTCAGAGGTATAGGAACTTCTTTTGGATTTTTTCTACTCTTAGGCCCGATTTTTTCAAGCTGGATTAAAATTAAAGTTCGTTTGAAGCATAGATTTTTACGGAAACGGATAGTTTGATTGTTGTAGAACGCAAAAATCTATGCTATAAACGAACTTTTACTTTAATCCAACATGAAACAACCGGCACTGTCGTGTAATTGTGAACTTTTTATTAGAAAAAAATGTCTCAATTATTGCGCGGATTCTAGAGCCTAGCCAGAAGAGAGTGAAGCCAACAGGTTCATTGCTGAGCTCGAGGTACCGGCTAGGCATTCGTTAAAATTCCTGTATGTAATGTTCTCTCTTTTATTATTTACAACTTCTGCAAAGGTTCTACAAGTTTTTCGATGCCTCTGCGATAAAAACCATCCGGTCTTGATTCAAAGAATTCGTCATTCGAAAAGAATAAGGCGTCGAAGGCGCTGTAATTAAGACCTGCAATTAAGTTAAATAATAAATGCAACTTAGAAGCAAACACAGTATCTTGAATGAAGCATCTGCCAATTGTTTTTACTTTCGGCGCGCATTTTAAAATTAAAAATTGGACACTAATTGTGGTATTATATGGTGACAATCGTTTTCAAAAATTTTAAAAAATCTAGGGCCGTCAAAAAATATAAATCTGTATCGAGACGGAGTATTTTACAGATGGCGACCTTTTCTTTAACAAAACCCATAAAAACCAAGTTTTTACTATGCTCCCTTTCTCATTGAATCAGGTTTCGTGCCCTATACATGCGTTCGGCTAATTATTCATTTGTATTGATTCCAATTTGAAAAGACCATTAAAATTTCGAAAAATCCAAAATTATACTAGAATATTTATTAAAAATTTTTAAACGAAAATTTGTTAGATCATTTTTATCGTCGCCACGAGTCTGCTTGCAAAGTTTCAGCTCGATTAGATCTTGATCTAATCGAGCTGAAACTTTGCAACTTTTCCCTTGGAAAAGGGTTAAAAATAGATCCAAAGTTTTTTCGTCAGACAAGGTAAGCAGACGCTACGAGTTAAAAGAAAGGGAGTAAAAAGTCACCCATAAAATCCAAGTTTTTACAATACTCCCTTTCTCATTTTCGGGTTTCGTGCCTACCATATGCGTCGGAATCTCTATACAACTTGTATGAAAAAAACATTAAAAATTTCTAAAAATCCAAAATTATACTATAATTATTTTTTTTTAACGAAAATTTGATAGATCTTCCTGATCGTCGCCACGAGTCTGCTTGCAAAGTTGCACCTCGATTCGATCACGGGAAAAGGGTTAAAAATCGATCCTAAGTTTTTTGTCAGACGAGCATCAACCAATCAGACGCCACGAGTTAATATAAAGGGGGTAATAATGGCGACAGTTTCGTTAAATATGCACGCAGTCTGAAACTTTCGCGACTTTTACTCGGAGCTGCCACCTGCCGCGAGAGACGGCCGACTCGGGCGGAGGAATGGGAGGGAAGAAAGAAGAACAAGAGGTAGGGATTCAATAAAAAATAGTGGAAAACCTGAATTGTCCAAGTCGGAATGGAGGCGGGAGCCGCGCGGTGCTGCCGGCAGGTCGCTTGAAATAATGTAACGAGGTCTAAAAAGCGGTAATGGTGATCATTCCTGTTTCGTGTGGAAGCGCTCCATTCAGCTTCACTGATGCCGAGCAGCTTCCGAGAACAAACAGCAATTGTATTCAGTCCTCCGGTTTTATCTCGGACGATGTTTTTGATGGTAGGTAGGTAGGTGCCTACTGATAGCGGTTACCGAGTTACTTCATCCCAAATTCAAACATTTACATATATGTATTTACGTATTGTAAATCGCAAAAGCAATAGAGGAAACTCGATCATCACCAGAAGACGGCCCACCGTTGAAAAGGGTATTTATCGTAGACGTACTATAAATATAGACTAGTTACAAACCAAAATATCTGCTACACAGAACGACAACACGAATTACTGTCAACATAGACGCACATTGCGGGAGATGGTCTAGGGGTGTCCAAAATGTATAAATGTCCGCGTGATATATATATATATATATATATGAAGGATTATTTTCTAGGAGAACCCGCGTATTGTAGTCTTGAGAAAGACTGTTATATTGTACCCAACGTTTCGGACAGATAGCACTGGCCATTTTCAAAGGGATTTTTGCGCCTTGTATTTCGAGTTCTGTTTTGAATTGATGGCAAGCACACCCGTTCACTCCAGAAGTCGAGATCCAAGTATGAAATATGAACACAATACACAACCCTGTTTATATTTGTATCTCTTTTACAATATATACGCTATTGTATATACGCTATAAGAAAGAAAGAGAAAATATCGTAGAATAAATACCGCAATTCGCTACAACTTCATATGCATTCGTTCTTAAAAATTATGTTTTAATATCCTTTCTTATACGTAAATATGAAAAGAATTTCTATCTCTTTCTGACTGATACATTTAGTACGTAATAGAAGACAGCAGAAACTAAGTGTCTCAGATTTGTTTTTTAGTGACTAGTCTATATTTATAGTACGTCTATGGTATTTATGTTATATAAATATACGAGTGTAATAATTTAATTTAATTTGCCCACCCCTACGGACGCTTTTAAATTTTTATGTCCCATCACTATTATATAACAATCTAAGCTTCTCTTCGACATTCCAATAGGTATACTACATTCTCATATAGCGAAAATGTGTCGAGCTTACAATGATTGATTCACTGACATTGATATGTAGGTACCTACTTTGTTTTCGTACCATTAATGAAAAACCAAGTAAACAGTATAGATAGGTACCTACTACGAAACAGGATACATATAACTTTTCCCTGCAAATATGTTTAAATGTCTCATTTCACTTTGTCTTCTATTCTGTCGTTACTTATATTGTCTATGTGAAATACGCAAGTTGTCACCATTTCTTTAAATGTATCATGTTATATACATGTATTTCTTGTATCTGTTTTATTTCAATAAAATAAAAATATAGGAAATAGCGGATTTAACGGACACGAAATCTCCCGTAATTCGGATTTCAGATTGAAGTTGTCTAAAAAATCAATAGGTATCTCAGCTAACTTCGTTACTTGGCCTGATCCTCCGACTTATTTCAAAATGGCAAAATATATATAAAAAAAACTCGGTTAATATTGGTCCCAGAGATAAAAGTACATACCTCGAAAGAAATAGTGGAGTTCTTTTCTTACATCCTTTATTTTATACACAAATGAAATCTATGTAGAGTTCTTTTTATTTAAGAAAGACAATCGAATTAGTATGTGTAAGCTGTGCTTACGAGACACATTTTTCGTTACGTAGGTTTTTATACCTGTAAACACCAACACAACGAAACAATGTGCGTCATTTGCACAGCTTGCACATACTAATTCAATTGTCTTTCTTAAATGGAAAGACCTATACCTACTTGATTCAGTGCGGCCAATGCCAGAAGGGATCATGTTAATATTTTGTTTGTGTCTAGTTTCAGAGCTGGAATAATTTGGAGACTTTTCGTAGGCCGCAAGTCCTTCGCTTAAAAGTCCACGCAGAAATGTGCGTGGTGCATCATTCCGACAGAATTCAGCGATCACAGCAGCACTCGAGGAATTAGTTCTTCGCTGAGCTGCCTCTGGAGAGCGGATGTAGTACGGATTTAAATTATAAAAGAAGTGCTCGTATGTCATGATCGATACTTTATTTATAATAGTTTTTTAAAGTACTTAAAAACTCGAGAAGTGACTTGGCTCTTACGCCCATCCAAGGAATGAAACACGACTAGACATCTCTCATTGATTTAGTTGGGATAATTCTCAGTGCCATTCATGGGTATTGAGATTTAGACCTGGGGGCATCTCAGAGATCAGCTCGAGATTGGTAGAAAGAAACAAAACGACGTTTGATTTGACAGCTCGAATCGACATAGACGTCCACAACTATTTAATCTTAAAATTAGAAAAACAGAAAGTGTTTAATTACAAACATTCATTCCTGCCCCCCAATTGCTCTGGTAAGGTTTTTATAAAATTAACCTTTTAATTTCATATTGTTGAATTACACGTATTAAACAACAAAATCCATTAACACTCACTCACCTATTTATTAAAAATACATAGAAATCTAGATGCTATTAACTTAAACATATAGATTGACACCACGACATGGATATAATGTATACTTATGACGTTTTTCACTGCAGTGTTCAGCGTTAATAAATAAAATAAATACGGATTCTCATAAGATTTCGGTTAAATATTTCATAAGAATTTACCTTGTAAATATCTCAGTTAAGTTCGTTAGCCAGCCTGATCTGCAATCTTGGTTCTAGTGACGGCTGTTTAAAAATAAAAAAAAAATCTTAACCCCGTTGATGTTACGTTCTAGAGAAAAATAAATACACCTACACGCGTAGACGAAATCGATTTGATTATTGTGGAAGGAATTTTTGTTATGAAAAACGTTGAATTTTCAACACTTATGCAAGTCGGCGTCTGCTTCTAAAATCACCGTAAATCATAAATAAAAATATCAGGATAATAATATAACCACGTCCCTGCAGAAAGATGCAATTGTCGTTACATTGTCTTTTTTTTCAAAGCCAGAACAAGTTTTAAAAGCAGGTACAGTTCTTCGACCCCGAGGCAGTATTATAAAAACAATGAAATCTTCGTGCGTCCATCCTACGTGGTACTGGAAAGGAAAATGCAATACAAACATATTTATATGAACGTTACATATAATATGCCTTCAATTTTCCTTTATATGTAGGTATGTATAAAATATAAAGGCTTAATTATTTTAATTTTGTAAGTAAATTTCAAATGAAACTGATACATTATATTAAATCTAATTCAAGTAGCCTATGATAAAAGAATTAGGCAGATAAGTAGGTAACCTTTTTTTCTAACAGTATTTTTTTCAAATAGAAAAACGAAAGACTTTCTTTCTACTATCATTTAAATATGTACATTTAGTAATATTTTTTTATGAATAAGTGGGTACTGCACCGAATAATTTATTAATAAAAATATTTTGGACAAACGTTTTTAGACCGTGTGCAATGCAGAACGATAATATTCATTGTGATAAAACATTTTTCCTAGCAATATTCAAGCCTGTATTTTTCCCAAATTAATTAAATTTATTGAAATAATTTAAGGACATTAACAGACCCCGAGTTACGTAAGTGATGCGTTCCGAGAACCTTAACGTAACTTGAAATGTACGTAAGTCGATTTTCTAAATCACTCGACTGTAACAAAAATATTTAATATTGTTGTACGTGCATTATTTACATATTGCATTTTTTTATAAAAATATAGTGGTGTAATATTTACTGTAATATAAATTATAAAAGTATGAAAAAACATAAAACCAGCTGTAACCCGTCAAAAATGACGGAACATTGGTTCGCGTCTATGCTAAGCCCTAGTATATATTTATAGCACCTTTTTGGCGCTCCACGGAGAGGCGGCCATTTGGGTTTTTTTAGCCGTGAATTCGAACGGAATTACGGACGTTACACGAAGTTACGGGGACAGACAGACGGGCGGACGAACATACAACGAAATGATTATGTTTGATGATAGTTAAAACAAACTGAAATACTCATGTTTTATATAAAAAGTGATCAAAGATAAAGAAAAAAATTATCACGTAACTGCAAAAGTCAAGTGTTACGTAACTCAAGTGTAATTGTACATTTATTTAAATTATATAAAAAAACCGCCGCAGGATGGACGTAACACGTTGTGTTGTAAACACCGACACAACGAAACAATGTGCGTCGTACGCGCGGCTTACACATACTAATTCGATTGTCTTTTTAAAATGAAAAGAGGTCTACATAATACTTTTACTCGCACTTAAATTGGCACGGTCACGGATATTTTTCAGTTCTGAAACTAATAATGTAGTCTGAAACATGCTTCAAGGCTTTGGAAAAACAATTTGTAAATCATTTAGTTTTCGTGGTCTCCATATTTAATATTAAAAATCGCGTATATGTAAATACTCTTATAAAATTTAAATCGTGTATTATGAAATCAAATAATGTTTTATACAGCATTTTGTAATAATCAAATAAATAAATAGTCGGGCGCCGAAAGGAGGTTATATGTAATTTCTCCGAATTTCTTATACCACGTAGAATATCGCTTTTTAGGTTTTCTCTTTTGCCTAATTTCGAATTATTCTCTTTTTACTCCCTTTATATTTACTCGTGGCGTCTGAAAAAACTTGATCGATTTTTAACCCTTTTCCCGTGATCCAATCGAGCTGAAACTTTGCAAACAGACTCGTGGCGACAACTAAGAAGATCTATCAAATTTTCGTTAAAAAAATAATAAATATACCTAGTATTATTTTGGATTTTTAGAAATTTTAATGGTTTTTTCAAATTGGAATCATTACAAAAGTTTGATTACTACCAACGGCGGCCTGATAACATCACGGAATATTTAAAATTTGAATTACTCCGTCGGTAGGTACAATAGGTATTTCACTACGAATTTCGAAAATTTATGACAATTGGTTCACAAACGATAGCACACTTGTGCACGTTTTTTTTGGGAAGAAATCAAATAATAAAGAGATATTTTTAGAGATTTTTGACATAGATATCTGTCTAGACATGTTTCATTTTCAGTCAATCAATTATTTAATTACATGATGGTAAACTTAATTTACAAAGAAGGGGAGTAAAATAAAAACTTGGTTTTTATGGGTTAGTTTTTTACTACCTTTCTTTTAACTCGTGGCGTCTGCTTGCTTGACGAAATTTTTTTGGATCTATTTTTAACCCTTTTCCGTGATCCAATCGAGCTGAAACTTTGCAAGCAGACTCGTGGCGACGACCAAGAAGATCTATCAAATTTTCGTTAATTTTTTTTAATAATTTTCAAATTTTTAATGGTTTTTTTCATACAACTTTGTAAGTTGTATGAAGAGACTGCGACGCATCTAGTGGACACTAAACCTGATTATAGTAGAATTTTGGATTTTTGGAATTTTTTTATTACTCCCTTTCGTAGCATCGCTCGACCGAAGCCCAACGCCTAGGTTAAGCGCCAAACCAGTTTCCACTAGTAAATGAGAAAGGGAGTATAATAAAAACTTGGTTTTTGTGGGTTAGTTTTTTACTCTCTTTATATTAACTCGTGGCGTTTGCTTGTCTGCCGAAAAAACTTTGGATCGATTTTTAACCCTTTTTCCGTGATCCAATCGAGCTGAAACTTTGCAGGCAGACTTGTGGCGACGATAAAAATGATCTAACAAATTCTTGTTTTAGCCCGACGCGTGGAGAAGGCGCGAAACCTGTTTCAACTAGTCTGAGTCGAGCCACGGGTTCGATCAGACGGTTTCGCCGACGCCGTGCCTCCCTATACCAATTATTTACGTTTTCAATATTCTATAAGTTTTAAGGATAATAATATATATGGAATAGATTTTCCACATGAATTTAAAGCAAGAAGAATATGTTGATAGCATATCAAATTGGAAACAATACAAATGAGAAAGGGAGTATAATAAAAACTTGGTTTTTATGGGTTAGTTTTTATTCATTCATTTAATTCCAAATTTGATTAAAGCCACGGGAGATTTGCAGAAAGGAACTGACAAAGGACTTAACTCCTATAAAACTTCCCACAAAAGGTGGGTACCCCTTTTCAGCTTTAAGTTTTCTGCTAATTTTTGCTTTTCTTAAGTTTATAAAGAGGGATTCGCAGCATCTGTCTTCCTGAGCTCCCGTTGACGAGTTCTGACCATTCTCGCCTTAGTGGACTCGGTGATGTTTCCGTCTAACCAATAACCACTGGACTATATTGTACTCAATATATATTTTTAATATTGCGTGATATAAAACTGTATCGTGCATTTATTGTGGCTTGTAATGAGTTGTACGCACACGATTTGTTTACAATCAAATTCATTGAAGACCACAGAGGTGAGGGGAGAGCTTAATCTTAATTTGAGCTCGTCTGACCGGTTTTCGGCGGCGTCTTTGAAACTCCCGGTGGAAGCCGGGACCAGCCGACCTAACTCTTGATGTGCGCGGTGTAATGTTGCAAATTGTTCCGCGGAATAATTTATGTAGGTACGCGTCATATTTGCAGCTAAGTAACGGTTATAGTAATAACGACGGTTAGCGGTGATACCGCGAAAGACTAATTTATTAAAAAACACGACGTAATAGCTGGCATCCCGGTGAAATATGTAAAATATGAATTAGTTTGCACATTAGATGTCACACTATGTAGCAAATCGGTTTCGGTAGCATAACAAACTAATGCGAGCAAATACCCAATATAGATATATTTTCGATCGGTGGTTAGAGCCCTATTGCAGGAGGCCAGCAAGATAGTCAATTTTTTATAGAACAAGCGTCTAGCTTACTAATAGTAAAAACTAGCTGCAACCCATCAAAAATGACGGAACATTGGTTCGCGTCTTTGCTAAGCCCTAGTATATATTTAC
This sequence comes from Agrypnia vestita, assembly GCA_016648135.1. Taxonomy (NCBI): domain Eukaryota; kingdom Metazoa; phylum Arthropoda; class Insecta; order Trichoptera; family Phryganeidae; genus Agrypnia; species Agrypnia vestita. Next base: position 58,868 of record JADDOH010007193.1, read on the forward strand.
AGCATCTTTTTGGCGTTCCACGGAGAGGCGACTGTTCGGGTTTGGTGGCCCGGGGTTCAAACCACATCGCCGGCTGTTTTTTAGCCGCGAATTCGAACGGAATTCGGACGTTACACGAAGTTACGGGGACATATAGAGACAGACAGACAGACGGACGGACAGACAACGAAATTATTATGTATGATATTGATGTGAAACATATTCCGCGTTCGCATCTCGTGCGTAAAATAACTTAATTTATAATTGGTGATAGTAATAGTGTACGTGAATATTACCTTTGAATAAACTTTCGTTACTTGAGTTTGTAGCGTAATATAATTAAGGTCGTTAAATATAATATAGTGGTATGAAACTGTGGTCTAAATAAATAGCCGGGATAAAAGAGAGGAGAAGCGAATAGGGTGAGAAAGTAAGGTTCTTGTATGAAATTTATTGAAAGAACTGCGTTTGGAGGATTTTTACCAGTGCAATATCGGAGTGGCAAATAAATGCGAAACACAATTTTGATTTGATTTGAACAGACTGCAAAAAGCTTACCTCTTATTTTTTCCATATGCTTCTACGAAGTGGAAACAATGACACATCAATATTCTTACTATTCTCGAACTAAGCCAAAAGCCTACGCTATGAAAATAGGACAAAAATTACTGGTGTCCTGGAATGGGGCTCGGACTACCGACCACCAGATTACTAGACCATGACCACTACACCTACAAGCCACTCATATAATAATCTAAACGTGATGTTAAATTACAATTTTTAAAATTTTGTTATAAAGTAAACATTCTAAATAAATATTATACAAGTAATTTCGTCTGTTTCTAATCTAAACCCACAACTTTTTACACCTTTTGAAGTTTTCACTGTCCGCATCGGTATCGGTATCGGCAAAAGTGCGTATCGATGCATCTCAGTTTGAATATTATGATATTTGAGTTCGGGGAATTTTGGCGGATAATAGGTAGGTAATACAGGTATAAAAAAACGAGCGAGCCTTACAGTAGTCGCATATGATGTGCAACAGAAATTAACATCAACATTTTAAAAAGCTATATATTTAGTAATTAGTAAATACAAGTAAAGAAAACGTATGTGCATTTATTTATTATTAAATTTTGCCGCGCTAGGTAGGTACCGTATATCTACATACGCATTTTTATTTAGAAATGTGTTCGGTCAATTATATGCTTTTATTAATTTTCATAAATGGCAAAATTTGAGAATGTAAATTATCAAGGGTAGCTATTAATGTAAAAAATATATTAATGTAAAAAAAAAGTACGTATTGTATAGTTTCGAAGATATAAGCCAAAATATATCAAAGTTACAACATTCACACGCTTGACACCAGCCTCGCAACATATATACAAAATCAGAAGCATTGACTGGTAGTGTGCGTCTTCGCTGTGATGGTACTTGCTGAACATTGATTTGTTTACAAACGATGATTTTTTTCCATCGCGCGTGCTCCGCGCGCGCTCATTGGTTAAATGAAATTGCGCGCGTCTTATTTCCTGTTACGCATTTCCGTCCTTTTTCACGAAATCACTGCCACTGCCGCAGGAAAGCGAGAGAAACGATGTTACACGTCAATAAATGTGTTAAAACGAATGTATTTTTAATGTTTCATATAATTTAATGTAGTGATGCTCCAACATTTTACAGAAAATAAGTCAGAAATACTGAAAAAATGCAAACTTCTATGTCGCTTATCTCCATAACTGTCGGCATTTCATCCAAAGAATATTTTATATTCAAAATTGCACGAAGAAGACTCCCCAGAAGTCTTTGCTACTAGCTATAAGACACCTTGTATAAAAGCCCACACCTATGTAAATGTGTACGCGTGTATAGTACCCATACATTCCCGATGGATCAAAATTCCACATCACGTTCCGTAATTAATTCAATTAATTCGACCGGCGGAGGAGCGTTGTAATAAAAATGTATCTTGTGACATTAACATTATTAAAGCTCCATTTCGTGAAATGAAATGAAATGTAATTTTTATTTTGTCACGCGAGAATTGTAACATATAAATTTTCCGCGAAAAGAGCGAGCAATCGCAAGAGTGAAGATCTTTTGGAAGGACAAAAAAGAAATAAAATCAGCAACTAGCAATTTTACGTCAGTTATCTGTGCGAAGTTTGCAATGACAAAAGCATGTCGTAAATTGTAAAAAGCGTCAAATATTATTATTCGCCTTATACCCGTTCTGACGCGATAGTGAGCCATGTTTTCGGACATGGCAATACAATAAGAAGCCGCCTAGTTAAATGTAAAAACAAAATTTTTAATGACGGAACAAGAGCTTAATCTCATAGAGAAAAGAATTGAAAACAGAATGTGACAGAAATATAATCTGACCAGTCCGATGATGGCCGTAACCGGTGCGGCCAAAAACAATAAATAGTAGAAAAAAATTGTTTTAATTAAATCATTAAAATGGAATTCCACCACGAATTAACATCTTCAAAATTATAAATTGTACTTTTATTAATTTTAATTACACAACTTTGTATTAACCACTTAACAATAACTCTACGTCTACCTGTATCTTCATCTATCAGGACGGACGCAAACTAACCATCCATTATCTATTCTAGCAAACAAATCAATTTTTGAACGAGGGCATGCCTACAGCTATGGTGGGGGTAATTGAGAAGTGGACACCGAAATGGGGAATATTTCAAGTAACGGGCACTTTTATTTTTCTAGTATTTCTAAGTTATCTAATCTAAGGCTTCTAATATTTACGTGTAGAATCTCGATACCGTTTTCCCTTTTAAACGTGTAGCCTGTTTCCTAAAGAAGGTTCGAGAATTCAGAAAAGTTAATGTTATTGAGACATCTAATGTGTTCCTTTACTTTAACATTAAAATTACGTGTTTTACCTACATAAAAAGCCGGAACAGTCATTACAATTTAGTTTATAAATACCGGAATGATTTAGTGTGTCTTTGGAATTTATAAAAAGTTTGCCTAAGCTATTATTATGCGCCCGTCCTGATGAAGATACAGTGGTATCGAAACTGGTAGACGTAGAGTGACTAGTTAAATGGTTAATACCAAGTTGTTTAATTAAAATTAATAATTATGTCCAACCACAAAGCTAAAAAGCTATAAACATCGAAAAAAATAGTACTTTTATTTTATTAGTATATTTCCACATATTTTATTAGTAGCATATATTAACAGGACAGGGAAAGCCTTACATGTGATTCCATTAAAAATCAATTAGATTCTAAAAGATGGACACCACGACTTAGATAGGGCTAGACCCTAGTTTGATATATTTATGCAGCACTAATGACCGACCCCTTCTCCTCCTCCTGCTGCTGTAGTCTTCCATTCCATCCTGGCTTTTGAATCATTAATATTCCTCAATCATTGTTTACCTATGTATATGTATGTAGTAGATAAGGTAACAAATTATGAGGGCAAACTGCATACAGCAAGAAAATAAAATATTTATTCTTTATTTAAATAACTAAATTTGTGCTCTAACAAAGCTAATCGCAATAGCATTGCCATCAAGAATACAATACGTCAGCGGTTCCCAACCTGTGGTACGCGTACCACCGGTGGTACGCGAGTGGATAGTTGGTTGTGCGCGAAAAATAATCAGTAACGGCGGACATAAAAAATATAAATAAATCTGTGATAAAAATATCATTTAAACTATTGTATTATTAATATCTCACATCTTTTGAACCAAATTTCAAAAAATTATGTTCTTCGAAACAAGCACAAGGATCTCATTAAATTTATTACGCTTATATTTTCGTAAAATTGGTTTAAAAATTAAACTTATACCTCGATAAAAATGTATTTTAATCTTAAGCAACACTTTCATAACTATTATTTTCGACATTACATAGAAAATTTCGGTAATAAAAATATTTTTAAATACTATTTCATTTAACCAATGAAATTTACCGTATATGGTAAATCATTATTAATATTATTATATTTAAAACAAAATTTTCACCTGCGGCGCTGCTATGAATTTGTAAAAATGAAAGTGTAAATTGTCTCCTTTTCATCAGAAGAATTTTTACATTCACCGTGTTTAATTAATTTTATATACATATATTTTCTATAAATATCGGAAATTTTTGGAAAAAAATTGCCTGCGGCGCATTTCATTTTTTATAGAAATAATATAATTTAATTTAATATATTTAATATAATTTAATAAAAAAAAATGTGTTTAAAAAAAACTTCTTTAAGTGTCCTGGTTTTGAATTTCGACAAGAAATGAGCTTCGGCACCTATTATTAAAAAAAAACATTGTGATGTGTACCTAAAGTTCAATTTTTTTAAAACTTAAATAAATTGAGTTATGGGAAATATAGTCACCCTATAAAATTGATAATGCAAATAGAATAACAAATTTCTCGAAATACAATAATTTTTACGAAGTGGTACAATTAAGCGTGATGTAGGGGAAACCAGACAAGGTGGAAGTAATGTGGCAAAAATAAGTATATCCTTTGGTAAAAAGTTATGAATATTTTAAATAGAAGTCACCCTACAATATACTAACCATTGTTAATATCATCTTTACCGACCGCACAAAGACAATGTTTAAAATAAAATATTTCTGACATATGATGACAAGTTTCTTGGTGGACACGGAATTTGTTAAGAGATAATACATTTATTAGAGGTTATTGTATTTAATTGGGGTATTTAATTGTTAATGTTAATTAGTATATCAGTATATGAATTCCATTACATTATGTTGTTGATTTTAAAACAATAAATGTAATGTAAGTATTATTTTAGAAGGTGTTTAATAACTGTACCCGCCAAAGACATTTTCGTCAATACGGCCGTCCAATAATAGAAAAAATTCATTTCTAAAAAATTAAAAAATTCGTCATTTCTATAATATGTGACATGACAATCAAAATGAAGAATAAAGTCGAATATTCACAATGGAAATCATTTTTCCATGTAAGATGTATTCCAAAAAGCCATGCAATTCATATCCCTGATAACTTATGTGTATGTCATATTTGTTACAATGTGGATACTGATGATAATGGAGACCAAAGTGATTAATCAGTAGATGAAGTATATGATTTAATTTGGAAAACAAATTAAACTTGAATTTCTCTTTCATTTTTGTTGCTTGTCCAATTAATTGTCCAATAATCCAATAACTGTAATTTCGGTGTCCAGTAACTGGAAAATTTGTCCAATTACAATTTATTTATTTCCAAATTACTTTAACTGATATTTTAAAAAAACAACTGTTTATTTAAAAACTTGTAAAATGATTGAATAGATGGTATTTATTTCAAAGCGCAGTTTCATTTACGGTATACGGTCTCCCCTACTACCAAGTGGTACGCGAGCCAAAAAAGGTTGGGAAACGCTGCAATACGTGAACAGTAGTAAACACTTTTACACAACACGGCTCGATTAAAGATTCGCCCCAGACGGCATCAGTGGCGTAACCACGCTAATCCGATTGTTGGGGGCCACATTAGACAGGGATCTAAACGGTCCGCACCCTACAATATATTTGCGATTACCGACACTTTTCCTAATTTAATTAATTTAGGTAATTTGGTTTAATAATAATGAAAAATTAAAAATAAACGAAAAAATTAATTAAAATAAAACATTTTTTTTAACAAACGAACCGTCAACAGGTGATTGTTGACTTTGATAGATAGCCGTACAGTGACATGAGAGTATAAAGTAAAAATCTGAAAATAATCGTCTTATGTCTATCTGTAACGTCCGTAACTTTTTGGAATTACGCCAAAATTACAAATACAACACCAAATGTGACACGCAATTTTTAATTTTAGGTTTAAGCGAATAAGACAATTAAAAAAACAAACTGTTTTCTATTCACGAATTTTCAGATATAAAATCCTGTTAAATTTTTTTATATGAATGATGAAGATAAAATGATTGCACAAAAAATTTCTCGTTCAGAACAAAATATATCGAAAACCCGTGAAAATATCGATGATACGGTAGTCTTTCTATTTTGCCTCGGAGCCCAATTTTTTGGGTACGTTAATGGGCAGCGCTAAATACGTGACCGCAGACTTGGACGAGTTGAAACTGAATGTGTTTTCGTACGTGTAATTATGTTCCCCCAGTTTTGGTGATGCGGTCTTGGTGAGAGGTTTTTGTGTGAATCTCCATAAATTAGAACTCCCCGGAAACAATAGCCTTTTAATTAGACCCCGGCGTAATGAACAAAGAGCCTTATGGTGTTGTGAACCAAACATTGAATAAAAAAACGTTATAACATTGTGCACAATACGTGTGTAGTACTTGCGAACATTCGAAGGCAGGCCCGGCAGCGAGGGCTAGGAGGACGTCCGCGCGAGAGGGACCGTACCGCGTATTTTATTTTATATTTTACAGAGCCTTAAAAAACATAATTAACAATACTCCAAAATAAAGCATTAAGAATTATACTAAAAAGAAATCGATACACAAGAATCAAAGTGATGTTAGAAAGCCTACAAATAATGACATTTAGACAAATAATTAAATTTAATGTACTTCTATTTATATACAAGATTGTTAATGGACACAACAATACATTTGAATTATTAAGAGAAATAATTTTCAATTTTAATTTCAATTTATTTATTTTTTATATAATATTTACATTACAAAACACAAATTTTAATTCGTAAATATTATACATAAGTTAGAATTATATAAGCATATATAAACAAGCAAATATTAAACATGTGTAAAATCATTCACATCAAAAGTGTAGGAGAATCCTGCTTCGGAAAACCCTCTCAGAGACATGGAAGCGATCAATATCCAGAGTATGTAATACTATTCAGCATAGCAGTAGCTCTTCCAACAGGCATAACCATTGGTAGGTTGGTGCTGTATATTGGAATGTGAAACTATAAGAAAAAACCAACATGAACATGACCATTGTACAAGAAAAAAAGATGAAAGAAGATTGCCATTCAGAAAGAAAAAAGATCGCAAACTTCTGTGATGTACAGTAGGATGAAGTTGTATGTGAGCCTACCAGAGGATATTAGAGACGAAAAAATATGAAAATTTTGAAGAAAAACTAAGAAAGTTCATGATACGTGCTTTTGATTAGAACTTTGATATACTGATATTTTTTATTGTATATATTAGGAAATATAAAGGTTATTTATACTACCTATTTTAAGAATAAAAAAAAGTGTTATATGTAATTAATGCATTCTTTCGCTATTTCGGATTGTGCAAAAGCGCAAAACCCATTGTCCTCAGGAGTGTTGGGGAGCCGAGCTGCGGTGGTTGGACGGCGGTACAGTCGACATCCAGAAGCAGTAAAGGACTTCGGAGGACAAGTCAGAGCGGCCAAAGTGGCTCGGAGGTCAGGGCGCACAGGCGCCACTGATGGTGTTTAACAAAAATAAAATACAAAGTAGTATTTTATTTTTAGTTGATTTTTCCTTCGTATTTCCGCACATTGTTTACAAGATTACGGAAAAGATTTTTCGAGTCAGATTTTTGGACAGATGGTTTGAAGGTTTATACGTATGTTTGTACCCTTTATCAGTCACCCGGGCACGTTCAAAGGTGTGCTTTCGTATGCAACGATAAGTTTGCCAACATCAAAGATGAAAAGCTTCATCTTTGATGTTGGAAAACCAATCTATTTACTGAATGATTGAATGTCACCAAGAATAAAAGCAAAACCGAGATCTCCGTGTGAAGCACAACAGAATTTGAGGTTACAGTGTAAATAAGCATTAACCGTAATTCCCTATAGCGTGAAATGATTACCCGCTAATGATGGACCATTATATTATAATTTGGAATCTGCCCTGTATATCCCAATAGTTATGCGTAAGAAATGACCTATTCTTCGAGTCAATAACGAGTTCTTTGAGTCTCGTGTAATGGCTGCCATAATTATTATATTCTAAAGCATACAACGTCCACTTCATCTCTGAGAATATCACCAGTACGGTACGTTACATATCCGATTAATTGAAAAATATGTTTGTTGGTTGTTAAATTATGAATGCATAAAACGCACCCGAGTTGAATATATCATTGTGTTTATTTTTAACGGTTTGCAACATAAACTGTATAGGTACAACACAAACAATAGTTCAGAAATATCAGGTTATTAAAGTTTTTTCAATTACAAAATAAAAAGAACGTTTTTATGTAGATTTCCAACTTTTTATTTACAATAAAAATATGTACAACTGTAAACTCAGCTTAACTAATAAAGATTGGTAGATGTAAGCACAATGTTGTGTCGAATCAATTTATTATACAATGTACAATGTTGTACGTATGAATTTATTGTTCAACGGAAACTTTTCCATTGTTACCTCAGTATTTTCATCATTCATCGATTAACTTACGGCATAATTGCATGTTCAGTATTTATACTCCGAAGTCTTTACGGCAAACTTTACAGCCGACCATAACCGGGGACTAGAGTGGCTAATGTGTAATGTGGGAGCGGGAACAAAGAGCCGACAGGGTTACGACAGTTACGACCGAAGATGTTTGAGAGTTTTGTTATTTTCATCGGAACGACTCGTTATACTGCGGCCAACGTGAGGGGGAACTCGTAAATTAATGGTCCTTACTGGAAGGTAAGGTCTTGCCTTATAACCGTAAAGAAAGCCACTGTTTAAGGTTCTAATGGAATGATAATTGTTTCGCAGAAAGGGTGTTTGGAAGTTTAATGAGTAATTAAAAATATGAAGATGATCAACCATGACGTCGTGCTTTGAATATCGCGAAGTGTGGGTATTGAGAATATTCAGAATATTCCTAGACCTAGAAGTGAGCAGGAAGGCAGGTATTTATGAATATAAACTACCTACTGGTGGTTTTTACTGAATTTATTCAATTATATTTATGAGAGTAGCTTGTTGGTGTAGTAGTCTTGACGTTCACCTAGTGATCTGGTGGTCGGTGGTTCGAGCCCCATTCCGGGACACCAGCAAGTTACTATTATTTTCACAGAACAAGCGTTTAGTTCAGTTTGAAAATAGTAAGAATATCAATGCGAAACGTATTCCGTGTTCGCCTCTCTATTTATTAAAAAAGAAGGTTTATGGCATATTGGTAAAAAGCGGGGACTGCCGACCACGGCGTGCTAGAATGCGACCACTATAAATTGGCGTGCGAAAGAGGGCGTCCCTGTCGCGTAACAGAAGTTGCCAGGGTGTAAATTTATTACACAATACATAATGTACAGAATGTCCGGTGACCGGTGTCGTAGACTTTAACAGAAATTTGGTCGGGCAGCACTAAAGAAACCAAGCAGTAACGGTGGCCGTTCTATCTGTCAAACTGTCAGACGGTAATATCGGTCCATTATTTGGTTTTTCAGCTTCGCAAAACTTTAATACTTCATTGGCAATTGTTCTTGCACCATCCCGGACTGTTTAGGATGTTTTGGACATAATAATTCAGTGTATATTGGTAATCAAGACGTCACAGCTCCCGAGCAAATACAAAATTGTACTGAATGTCAGGGCCAGGGGTTACCGGCGGGTGCGGGCGGGGCGGGTTTTAGTTCCAAAGTCGCCGCACGCCAAGTTATTGTGGTCAAGTAATACTAGGCCAATTCAGTGTAAAGCGGGCTACTCACACACCTGCCGCAGGAGCAATCTAGGGTGTAAAAGTGGAGACGACCCTTATATTGTGATGTATATAGCCCATACACATCACAACTTCCCCACTTTTACATCCTAGATTGCCCCTGCGGCAGGTGTGTGAGTAGCTCGCTTAAATTGTCAGATGCTGCTTTGGAGGGTACATTAGCGGGTATACGGAGCCATCGACATAGGTGTATTAGTCAAATGTAAAAATATATCATAAATACATTTATTTCGCGGAATCGGTGTACACGGCAATCTCCTGAGATGGATGGAGTCCTATATAAGCAATAGAAGCCAAGTTGTAACCATTACTGGGTGTAGCTCAACTCTTGTTCCTATCACTCCAGGTGTACCACAGGGCTCACACCTGGCCTCACTCTTGTATATTGTATTTTAACCATTAGTTGAGTTCGAGTCTCTAATTTACGCGAATGACCTTAGCATACTCCGTCCCACAAGAAGACTGCCACTGGTTGCAAAAAGGTCTTGACTTATTGAAACAGTGGTAAGTACAAGCAAAATAAAAAGAAGCTGAACAACAAAAAGTGTAATGTAATAATTCTTACAACAATAAAATAAAAGTGGAATACGCTTACTCGCTAGGCGGCGAACCCCTTTCACAATCGCTGCAAGTCAAAGACCGGGAATAACCTTAGATTCCCAATTGACATTCCGTTCATACATTGAAGATATTGTCAATAGATCCTATTGTAATTCTTCCAACCCTTATTTCCTATTTTATTAGACCTTGAGATGTTTATCTCGTGAAATTAATAAATTAAATAAGATAAATTATAAAAGTCTCGCAGAAACGAAGCTATATAGGAAATATTTATAGGCCACATAGCTTATGACCTGTATTAGCTTGAATGGCTTATATGTTCTTTATCTGTTTTCTTTCGAATATCTTAAGGGACTATGCTATGGCCGTCAACGCATTACTCGATGCGTTTTCATAATATAATATTTATTTATTTATTTAATTAATACACGGTACAACGTACCATTAAAGAAACAATATATATAAACATGTTTAGATTGATCGGTAATAATAAAAAAAGGAGATAAGGTATAATTCTATCAAAAACAATTAATAAAGTGATATATAAAGAAAAATAAAACATTACTTAACATAAAGTATAACAAAATTACATCAAATGAAATAATAGTTATCAAATCAAATATGAATGTCAACAATCAATAAAACTACAACAAATTAAAATAATTATGTCTGAAATTCAAGAAGCAACAAAATTACAACAAAATGAAATAATTGTAAACAAATCAAATCTAAAAATCAAGAAGCAATAAAAATGACAGTAAAATAAAATAAATATAGGCAAGAGGTCTGGGATTCGAGTCTCGTCTAAGGAGATTACTAAATGAGACATTCTTTCATACTGCACTAGCTTATTTTGAAAATAACAAGAATATTGATGTGACGCGTATTCCATGTATGCATATCGATTTTGTGTTAAATATTTTTGAAAAGAAACAAAAAAACTGATTACAATTGGGAGTAAGTACTTTAACTTCTATATATTTGTACTTGTGTTTACTGCGAAACAAAATGCTCTTTTTTGCGGCTGTCTGTCTTTTGATTCGCGCTTTTACACTTTTCATTAAAAAGCAATGGTTGCCTGTATCCAGCCAGCCAGCCCGCGCCAGACCACTTGACCCCATTCTGCAGCCCTGCTGCTCCCCCATCGTCCAGGTAAACAGGGCGTGAGGTAAATGAATTTTATTAATTACATTCTGGGATGATAGAATAAACAAGGGAAGTATTACATAAAAGTATGAGCGCCGACGGCTTCATTTTTATAAGATCCTTCGGGACTACAGCGTTATCTTTACGGTATCTGGCAACTGGGAAAAGTTGCCAGATATGGAATGATGTATTACCGAGTAGGAAATGCGATATTATCGAACCCAATTCCTTAGAAATTGGGATGAATAGATGTTAATAATTAACATCCCCTTTTGTAATTGCAATAAAATAAATATCTAGGATTTTAAACATCATTAATCAAGATATATTATAGATGTCTCGTAGAGACGAAGCTATTTTTATAGAAAAGTAGGAATGTAAGTCTTTTTGGGTGTTTATAGGCCTTAGAACCTATCGTACTGATGAATCAAGAGATCACTTTGCACAATGTAACATTCACCAATTAAATTGACTACTGCATCTATCAAATTTTTAGATGCTGTATATATGTTAAGTATGTGCAACTCGTTCCACACGTGAGTTTTATTTGAATCTGTGTTTGAATTTTGTCGTCTCCGTGAACCGGTATAGATGTCGCCGTTGGTATTAAAATATTATTTTTTACCTTACCAATTCATGTATTAATATAAAACACTCATGATGTTTATTACAATAATGTAGTCAGTAAATGGTCAAATCAATTAGCTTTGATGTACTTGTAGTAATAGAATTGGCGATCTAGTCGTTTGTAGAATACTTAAGAGTATCTTAAAGTAGAAGGAAATGAGAAAAATGAAATAACTTTGTTTTATTACTATACGCCAAGCGATTTTTATTTCACCTTGGCGAATGAACCGGTTGACATTATAAAATCCAATTTATTATATTAATATACCTACGAGACGATTTCTGCATGAAAATGTAATCAGAAATGTTGAAAATTATATTAAATAGATATTAATATTATTTTAAAAGTTGGTAAAAATCAGTTTGTGTCACACACCTACTAATTTCTTCATCCAAAGTGTCCAAATATTAAATAGAAGCCAAAATGTCTCGATATTTCTCATATAAACTTTACCGTACATAAATGAACATTTTGTTTTGTCTTTGGATATTTTTATACAGAGATGAGAAGGTATTCACTGATATTTACTCTCTAAAACACAGACAACAAACACGTTCTTGTGTAACTAATATTTCTTATTTATTTATTGTATTTATGTACATCTTTCCTCTCGCTTTCCTGCAATCTGTGGCAGTGACTTCGTGAAAAAGGACGGAAGTGCGTAACAGGAAATAAGACGCCGGGGAAGCGCGTGCAATTTCATTTGACCAATGAGCGCGCGCGGTGGAAAAAAATGATCATTTATAAACAAATCAATGTCCAGCAAGCCATCACAGCGAAGACGCACACTTCCACGTTCAATGCTTCTGATTTTGTATATATGTTTCGCGTCTGATGTCAAGCGTGTGGATGTTGTAACTCTGAAATATTTTGACTTATATCTAGGGTTGCCAACTTTTTTTAACAAGAAATAAGGTATATTTAGGTCTGAGAAGAATATCAAACAGTATTTTAGAAAAATGATCAGTATTTTATTTATTTAATGTTTTAAATACATAATTTTTAGAGCTTCTCGCACATCGTATTAATTTACAAACTTTTTTAAAAACTTCGTACGCCTCACCACAATTATAACTAAAATTAAAATAAATGAGGAGCTAATTTTTTATTAAATTAATAGTTGCTCTATTTCTATCCTCCCGCCACTTTGCATTCATTACTGAAAAAATTCTTTCAGTAAATGCTGAGGTGGTGGGAACAGAAAGTAGATATGAGACAATTTTAGTAATCTTTTTGCATTCTTCTGAGGTGTTTAGTAATAAATGGCTCCACTTTTGGCCAGTACTCATTTCAAGAAAATCTTTGTCTTCTGATTCGTTCTGAAACTCCATTATTGTGTTTTGTTTGTGGCTGCGCTGAACTGAACGCACTCTGACTAAATAAAAAAAATTGTGTGAGCGTCTAAGTCTGAATCTTATAGTGTTACGCATTTTGATGCTGAAAACAGTATTTTGTATACTTTATTTTTGTTCAACAGTAAAAAGTACAATGTCGTGAAAAGCACTATGATACTGTTTTTAACAGTATAGTTGGCAACCCTACTTATATCTTCGAAACTATCCAATAAATACTTTATTTTTTTTTACATTAATGTAAACAATAACTACCCTTAATGATTTGCTTTCTCAAATCTTATGTAATTTGTGTTATTATTTTTAAATATTTATTCAAAGTTTTCCTACAATATTGTGCCGCTATACAATGCATAGTATACATATGTATACTATAAATTGTATAGCGGCACACTACCGCCATCTATGAAAATTAATAAAAACATATAATTCACCAAACACACTTCTAAATAAAAATGCGTATGTAGATATACGGTACCTACCTAGTCCGGCAAAATTCGACAATAAATAAATGCACCTACATTTTCTTTACTTGCATTTACTAATTAATGAATATATAGGTATTAGCTTTTTAAAATTTTGATGTTAATTTCTGTTGCACATCATATGCGACTACTGTAAGGCTCGCTGTTTTTTTTATACCTGTATTACCTGTAGTATTAGCTTTTTTAAATTTTGATGTTTATTTTTGTTGCAGCTCAATTGACATTTTTAACTGTGAGATGTCAAATGTTACACATCATACGCGACTACTGCAAGGCTCGCTCGTTTTTTTTGTTTCATGGAAGGATTTTATCGTTTAACTTGTCGGCTCACAACCATGAAAAATACGACTAGAATGAGCGTTGTGCAACTAACTCTACGATTACTGATATTACAGTTTTCTTCACATCCTCGAGGGAAATCATAACGTCCACAGCGTCGATATTCCCGTGCACCCTCGGGTCGCCGATTCAGTTCTGTCCTCTGGAGGCTCGTGGCCTATTCATTATCCGGTGACGTAATCGGACGTAATAAAGAAAATTGTCCGAATGTGGCCCAAATTGTGTCGACGCCCGACGCGCTCGTTGTTTTGCTCGAAGTCGGCCGTTCGCGTGTGAACGGATTTATATGAACACGTGTGAGATTTAAGCCATGTATTCACTAGGGGACAAATTGTCCCTCAACAGCACGCGCGGCATAGAGTCTACGTGACGTTGCAACGTCGTGCACTGTTCCGCGACCTCGCGCACAACATAGCGCGGCATTTCTACGTGCCGTGGCAACGTTGCCATGCGCACGGTACCCGAGCGTACTCACTGCAACATTCCGCGGAGCGTCAGTACCACGTGGTATGTTTACAAGTGAATACGCATGCGCTGTATCTGTCAAGATGACAATGCGGGGAAACGAAATCGTTCTTGAACTCATCGAGCTGTATCGATCGAAGATCGCATAGAATGTCCGTCCTTCTTTCTCTTTGCAGTAAATAATTTCGCATTCTCCTCTTTTTTCTCCTCTTACTTTTCGATAAACTCATTAACATAAACAGATACGCGGCTATCATCATAACCTCATAGGGCGATATATTTCCGCGACGTCTGGAAAACAATAATTATTTGCAAAAAGGACCTTGTTTTTAATAATATTCAATTTACTACAGTAAAACCTCGTTAATTTGAAATTGCGACCCAAAAAAACATTTCGAATTGCGCGGAACCCCGTTTTCGCCAAATGAGATACCGCAGCTGTCATCCATAACCTCATCGGATGACATTTCCGCGACAAGATATGTGAGTCCCGGTGTGTACACGTCAAATGACCGCGTCATTGTCCCCGAAACATGAGCGTAGATGTTGATGCGACATGTCGAGCGGAATGTTTCGCGATTTGTCCCCTAGTGAATACATGGCTTAAGATTAACATATTCAAAACCGATTTAAACTGTATCAAATACTTATTATTATATTTTACTGTTTTACACAATAACACAATTGAGATATCTTAATGAGTGTGCTTAACATAACGACGCTATCGTGAAGGAGGACTGCGAGTAATCTGTTTGTATAAAATTATTGACGGTGTGTTGGACTCCCTTGAGTTACTAAAAATGATCACTTATGGAGTACCTGGGCGGTCCTCGCGACAGACCGAGTTATTTTATGCAGGTACTCAGCGCACTAACTGCAGTATGAATTCGCATATACTTACGTTTTTATCACTGTGATTCGATCACTCGAATATTCTGCACTCGGGTAGGTGCTCTGCTACTTTATCGCTGGTCGCCAATATTTTTGCGGATGAACTTTGTACTCGCACATCAAAAATAATGAAGTTCTTTTTCGTTCGGGCAGGAACAGTAACGGATTCACAGTTGGTGAAACGTGTTGGTGCATTAATTATTTTGAAAGAGCGTAGGCATTGAATGACCCTATTATAAAAGCAACGAATTTTCCGTGAGTTTGTTGAATAGATTTTCCAGCAAAGATCCTTTAAGGTTCTGCAGCTTCAGTTAAGCCGGGGTATTTTAACTTATATATAAATTATATTGCGTTATATAAATGATATAGCTGAACCCGCCGATGCTATTGAAAGATTTGAATATATATGTACATATTTTTTAAGATAAATAAAAAATAAAATACATTTCCCTAACTTCTTTCTATTAGTCCGATCTAGGATTTCAATAGTTTTAAACCTTTTGCGAACAACGTGGATCATTTTGCAAAAAATCGCGCATAAATCGGAGCAGTAGTTTTTTAGTCTTCATGCCGTTTATACAATTTTCAATTTAATAAAACAGAATACAAAGAAATAATATATTTATAAAAGTCTAGGAAGATAATTGATGGAAGAATAGCGGAGATATCTGATCGCATATATGTATAATATAGTTAATTAAAGTTCTAATAATAGTTCTATGGCCGCTTGCTGGCTGTCAAAGTGCAATGTAATGCTGCCAATAATAATTATTAACATCAAGAGTAGGTTGTTATATATTCCATATTAAATGCGCAATAAAATGGAATAATATCCGCACGAGAAAAGAGATCGATCGTATTCTATTAATATTTTATTTAT
Organism: Agrypnia vestita; assembly: GCA_016648135.1. NCBI lineage: Eukaryota > Metazoa > Arthropoda > Insecta > Trichoptera > Phryganeidae > Agrypnia > Agrypnia vestita. The sequence continues at coordinate 75,248 of JADDOH010007193.1, forward strand.
TCAAAGCGAGTTTCAACACAATCAAATATATTTTCTCCTTGTGTCTTTTAAAACACATCTTGTTGGAAAATCTGGAACAAACAACCTGGCGTCTTATTTTTCAACAGTTAGTTGAATATTTCGATGCTTCATATTTCAACGAATTCTTAGAACAAGTGAATGAGTTTGTGTACTTGGGAAGTATATTTAGTAGACGGCGAGACTACCATGTATGTATGTACATACCAAATGCATTATACATATATCCGTCAAAAAATCCTCTTTGGCCGTGCGCAGCGCCTTATATACCCGCGAACGTCCAACACCTATATTCCGGCGTTTTCTAAAACACTCGCGGCGTGGAATGAGCAACAAGGCGATTAAGGAATATTTTTATTTCGCAACAATGCGTACTAATATACTAAATAATCGATTAAAAAACATTCGATACTCTTGTTATCTAAATTCAGCGTACATGTGTACAGCGTATATTCCGGCAAAGACATCGAGAATGATAATGGTCCAAGAACTTGATTCAGAAGACACCAATTTAGCTAGTAGTTATATAACTGTAATATTAGATGGTTGCGCAAACTTAGTACAAGTTAATAGATCTAAATGTAAATAAATGCTTCCAAGGGACGAGGGGTGGTTTGCCCCTAAAATTTTCTTAAAGATGTAACTATAGTTGTTGGTATATTAGTGATATTAGATTGCGCTTAGGAGAAATAGGGGAAGATGTGCAAGAGAAAGGGAGCGCAGTTAGCGGGGTAGTTGTTAGGGTCGTACAATGACAAATCCATGAAATCCACAATAATAATTTCGTCGCTCGTCCGTAACTTCCTAGAATCCAATAGCTGATCTCATTTGAAATAATATGATTTCAAAACTGTTAATAAATAAAACGAAAACATTGACCTTTTTAATAAAATACTCTGAAATAGTTTTTTTTTTAAATATTACAGTTTAATGAAAATTAAAACTAATAAGTGCATGCATTACTATATCGCGTATATCATTGGTATTAATCATTAATCGAGATATATAATTCTGTATATAACAATGTCCGTCATTAACGCTACCAGATGGTAATACCAGATCAAATAATAATGAGGTATAAGAAGCAAAAAAAAGCATAATTATTCTCTACTTCATAAAATCCACCATTTGTTCCCCATGAATTATATATATTTATTTATTTAAGGAGTCCTAATTATTGTTCAATTCCCTTTTAAATATGTTTCAATTTTATCTTTTATATATATTTTTTTGGTTTATTTTATCTTCTTATCTTATTTATCTGGTATGTTGGTTTAATTATCTTTATTTTACTCTATTATTAATTTGTTAAAAGTTTCTAATTATTACTGTTTCCTTGTGTACTAATCATCGTTTATATATATTGTTCATTTCTATTTTTCATTTATTTTATATTGTTCATTTAATATTGTTCATTTATCTTATATATGTTTTATTTACATTATTATTCTTAAATTATTTACTGTAAAACGTGTTTTATGTTACGTATATAAAAATCCTTTTAATTTTCTTATACTGTAGAAGCTCACTAGGGCATTGATTAATAATAAACAACATTATAAAGATACTACGCTACACTAGATAGCGCTGTTCTCACAACCTTAACTGGGGGTCGAAACATATTTTGGGTACGTCATTTTTGACGGTTTATAGGTAGTTAAATCATAATTCTTAAATTGAGTTATCAAGTTCGCGATTACAAAAGATGCTTAAAATTTTCAAGCATCTAATTTAAAAAAATGAATATTTAATTTTGATAACAATTCCTGCAGGGTGTCATTATGTTTTTATAAAATACTAGCTGAAGCTCCCTGCGTTAAAGACAGAACCCCAGGACCCCATCTCCCGTCATCCCCCATTATCCCCTTACGCACCGTCCTTCGTCAACTTCTTCCCACGTTTCCTGATAGTACTGTGTTAGTGTATGTGAAAAGCCCTAGGAACACGTAGTTCCCCTTGTGTGTCCCTTAATGTGTCCTTAGAAGCTTTCTTCAAGCCAGGCAACGCCTATACATAAATAAACGTATCAGACAGATAACAGATATCCTAAAATATAAGAAGATGAAACATCGGATGAATTTCTTATTTATATCACTCGTCAATCGCATTTGATTTACTGACGTATTCCAGAAAGTTTTGGCACCCCGTCGGAACGTTTCGTGTTAATTAGTGATGCAACGAATACGAATACGAATATTCGTATTCGCCGAATAGTAGGCATTTACCGAATATTCGTATTTGCCGAATATCATCACGAACATCATCACGAATATTCGTATTCGCCGAATATCATTACGAATATTAAAAACAAACTATTTATAACTGAACGCAACGCAAATTAAGTTTTGACTGTGCACCGTGTATCCGAACACACCTCTGTTATCGGGGATTCCCCTTACATTGAATGAATGGATTTGTTGAGTTCTCAAATTATTTTTTCTATGGAACTCAAGCTGTCAATTGTTTCTTGTTTCACAGCATAATTTGAGTTATTTCATCTAGTTTTTTTGGGTTTTTAAAAAGGTTAGGTGCTCATTCTATGTATTTTTTGTTTTGTAATACGTATTGTTCATTCCATTTTATTTCCGTTGTGTGTAAAAGTGTTAACTCTTATAAAATAATTTCAAAATTAATCTAATAACATGACCTCTCGTAAGCGTGAAAAAAAAAAATTTTGAAAAATTTCGATAAGAAATCTGGTAAGTTAAATTTAAATAGGTATAACTTTATTTGTTTGTTTTTGTTATAAAGAATAAAGATATAGGTTTGTGTACATGACTTGTTAGTGAACTCGTCTCAAAACAAAGCCGGGCCATTAAGACGAGTTTATTTTGTTTTGTTCGGGGACTCTATTATTTATTGAATTATTCGTATTCGTATTCGTATTCGCCGAATAGTAGGTTTGATATCCGTATTCGTAATCGTGAAAGTAGTATTCGTTAGTAGTGAAGTTTGGATGTAAGTTCACAAAAGTTCGGTGGGATTTATATAAACGCTGCGGAAGTAGAATTAAGTATTGAGAACGAGGTTTTGCATTTCCATTCAATTATATCCGTTCGCAAACAGCCAGCCGAGCCGGGTCAGTTGGAATATTTACCGAACTTCATTTCGAGCATCGCGCTGGGAGCACCCGCGAGCTTCCGATACGTGCTGCATTTTTGTGAAATACTTGTGGAAAATGGAAACTTTTTTATGAAAAATCTGATGAGTGGAAAATATTTCTGGCATACATTATTATAACAGCGGATGGATCTTCTTGCTGATAAGTTTTTAATAATGTTTTTAAATTAGCCCATTCCAGCAATTATACTTGTGCACAGGTCACGGCTAGAGCCTCCAATCCGAATATTCGAACCTCGAATATATTCGCCTGTTTTTAAGTATTCGTTATTCGAATACTTTAAAAAGTATTCGTAAAGTATTCGCTCATATTTATATTATAAGATTTTTAGTATTTTTCTAAACGAAACAAAAGTTTACGAACCCTGGAAGTCATATTCAAGCATTTTTAAGTATACGATTTTTTCTCGGAGTCGGACATCAAAGATGCAAAGGCCGTAAATTGTCGGACATTTTTTACATTTGCCTTTTTTAAAGTCTTTTGCTTTATTGTTTTATGACAATAAGCACTTACGGTTAACACACACTATTATTGTTTAGTATTAAGTTATCATAAATACTTGAGCCGACAAACAAGAAGTTATATATAAAATAGTTTTAAAAAAACTTGCACGTAGGGTGTGAGATATGAAGTAATATAAACATATCTAAAATTTTGTCAGTTATCGAGAGAAATTAAATTTTTAAATTCAACATTAGTTTTCAATATATATATATATATTTTTTTTTTTTAACATATATGTAGTAAAAAAAAATTAAAATAGATAAATTCTCTACAATTATAATGTTTTTTTTAAATACATATATAGAATGTATTTATCTATATTTATCATCCGAAGTAAATTATTCCATTCTTAAAAAATTTACGAATATATTCGAATATGTTATCATTAACTATTCGATATTCGAATAGTTGGAATCTCGAATATTTGGAGTGTCACAGCTCGTTATAGTTGTAGTAACGTATATGACTGAAATAACTGACAATAGGTATCATTACTAGTTAAAAAACTGTGTATACTAACTTGTTAATGAGAAAAAAATCAACAGATGTCTCTAGCAGAGACCATAGAAATATATTAAAGATTCTTGATTCGAACATATATATAGAACATTCAAAATTTGATGATGTGTGGATGTTCTTACGATGGAATTGGTGAACGTTGCATTTTGTAGTTCGATTACTTAAGCAAGCTGATACAGGTTGTACCTAAGCCCTGAGCCAACGTATAAGAAAAACTGCTTAGGTCGTCTACTGTCTCCCTCATGATATTCAGCACATATTAATAAGACCGTAACCCCCAATAATAATAATAATTTCGCTGTCCGCCTGTAACTTCCTAGAATCCAACAGCTGATCTCATTCCGTTGTCAAAATTAGTATGATTTCAAAATTGATATTAAATAAAATGAAAACATTGACTAAAAACGTAAAAAAGAAAAAGGTTTTAAGTTAGGTATTAATTAAAATATGTAATTCTCTGTGTAACAATGTCCATCACTAACGCTACCAGATGGTAATACCAGATCAAATAATTATGACGTTTAATATGATAATGAGGTATACGAAGCAAAAAAAATCATCATCACAATCTGCATCAAAAATCATCATTCTCTTTTTAATAACGTCCATCACTACCGTTATCAAGACGCCACGCTACTCTAGATAGCGCTGTTCTCACGGCCTTAACTGGCTGCCGAAATATATATAATAAAAGTAAGTCAATTTTGACGGGTTATAGCTAGTATAGTAATTCATGTTCGTAACTTCTTTGATTCAACGTCTTGCCCATACCTGTCGTTTGCAAAATCGACCTGAACTAGCTACTACGAATACAAGCCCCAGTTGTGTTAATTACGTGAAAATTAAATGCATAGAAATTTACTAGTGTTGCAACGAATACGAATATTCGTATTCGCCGAATAGTAGATATTTACCAAATATTCGTATTCGCCGAATATCATCACGAATATTAAAAACTAACTATTTATAACTGAACGCAAAGCAAATTACGGTTTGGCTGTACACCGTGTATCCGAACACACCTACGCACTCAATTATCGAGCATTCCCCTAATATTGAATTAACTTGAGTTGTCAATTGTTACTTGTTTCACAGCATAACATGAGTTTTTTCATCTAGTTTTTTGGGTTATTCATAAGGTTAGGCGCTTATTTCATGTAGTTTTTGTTTTGTAATAGGTATCGTTTGTTCTATTTTATTTCCGTTGTGTGTAAAAGTGTTAACTCTAAAAAAATAATTTCAAATTAAATCTAATAACGTGCCCTCTCGTAAGCGTGAAAAAAGGTGATATTTATTTTCGACCGCTGGGAAAGTACAAACGGATAAAATAAATGTTATGATTTTTGAACAAAAATTTGCCGGTGGTAAATTTTATTTATTAAATCTCTTAGTATAAAAAGAACAGTGGTGAATTATTTATTACCTTGTTGAATTATTCGTATTCGTATTCGCCGAATGTAGGCTTGATATTCGTATTCGTATTCGTGAAAGTAGTATTCATTGCATCACTAAAATTTACCATACGTAGAAAAAATCGTATAGATAGCCAGAACTGAACGCAAGTGGAAAGTGAAATGTGATTTGAAGTAGTGATCTAAAAGGAGAATATAAATTCGTGGGCAATTTAAAAAAATATTTTAAGGATCGGTAACCTTATTTACTTACTTACGATTTCATTGAAAAGTAACAATCGAGGGTGTCACGATGGGATATGCGCCATTAAGCCGCATCGAGGGATATGGCTGGGAGGGGGATGAGGGTTGCACGAAGCTCGTCGTAAAGTGTCGAGGGTAGAAAAATAAACTTCCTCGCTGCGATTTCTCGGAGGCAATTTACATGAAATAAAAAGGTTTTCATTTCCTCGCCGAGTCGACGGAAGTAAGGCAGTAGGATTATTTACTCAAGAATAGAAAATTTTTCACATAATAATAAAATACAGTTTAGCGACTGTACAACTGATTGATTAATTCACGAATTTAGGATCGCTGTCTGACATCTCTAGTAAAAATAAAGGAACAAATGTAAGAAATAGATTTATACTAGAGTGGAGATGCATCTTCACAGATCCGTATATTAATTAATATTAGGTGTACCCGTAAGTAATCAATTATTTAAGTGGCAACAAAAAAAAGAATTTAACTACATTTAATTTTATTTTTAATCGATTATATAATCTCCATCGTTATCTAGGACCTTTTGCCATCTTGTGCGTAGACTTTTAATTCCCTTTTCATAAAATTCAGTATCCTTTGAAGAAAAAATATGCTTCTAGGTGATTTAGAACATCATAGACATTTTTAAAATTTTTATTCTTCAGGTAGTGTTCCATGGTGCTATGTCTGGGGAATATGGGGAATGTGGGGAATATGGGTGATGGGAAAACCTCCCAGTTCAGCTTTATTTTTTCTTGGGTTAATCTTACTGCTTGCGGCCGGGCATTATCATGTTGCAATATTACCCCTTTTCTGTTAACCAGACCTGATAGTTTTACCAATAATTGGTTGTACAATCTATCCAATTGTTGGCAATACAATTCAGCCGTAACTGTTACTCCCGGTTTCAATAGTTCAAAATGAATTAAGCCACCACAGTCCCACCAAACGCACAATAATACCTTCTTTAAAGTGAGGGATGGTTTAGGAGTAGGTACGGCCGATTGATTTGTAGAAAGCCATTGTTTAGTGCGCTTGTTGTTGTACAAGACCTTAGAGTATATACAATCTATAGATTGTTAATATTAAGATTTTTGCGGGTAAAAGATGAAGGATTATTTTCTAGGATAACCCGCGTATTGTAGTCTTGAGAAAGACTGTTATATTGTACCCAACGTTTCGGACAGATAGCACTGGCCATTTTCAAAGGGATTTTTGACTTAATCTATAGATTGTATATACTCTAAGTACTAGACCCATTTCTCGTCACTAGTAACAATCCTTCGTAAAAATGGATCACTTCTTTCTCTGCACAAAAGACATGTGCAAATTGTACGCCGTTGATTTTTATTCATCTCCGACAATAGATGTGGGACCCATATACCCTGTCTGCAAATCTTCTCGATTTCGTGAAGATGTCTTTGAACTGTTGACCAAGTAGCCTGAACAGTGTTTGCTATTTCCTGGATACTCAGTTTGGGATTCTGAGCTAGACTTAAGCTAACATTCCACAATACAAATAATCGATTACTTATGGGTACACCTATTATATCGCAGTCACCAAACAAACAACCGAAATTTGTTAGTTTACACTCTATTCCAATCTTCACGCATGTAGCGAATGCTAAGATAGGTACTTAGCTTTCGCGATAGACCCTTTTGAAATATACTGGACAAGAAGGATGCTACGTGTTTCGTGGACGGTATGACGCACGCAAGCCCCTGAAACAAATCCAAGAATGGTAAGCTCTGTCCAATTTAACAGCTGTACACCCAAACAAAAAGTGGTGCATTTCTAAAGATTGTGGAAACAGATATTAATCAAATAGGCCTTATCCTATGAAAAAGACGCTTTTAAATTTTAGCCATAATTCGAGGCTACGGATAGAGTTTTTATGTACACTGTTTCCATGTACAACTTCATAGAAATGCTTCAATTTTGTTTCTTGCATCTGTAAGAAAGTCAAACTGAACTGAATATTTTCCCACTGAAGCCATATCGTATTCGCCCTATCTTTACGTCTGCGAGTATGTATTTTATGTAGTTGGCAAGTAAATTTTTCTTACTTTAGAGCGTTTCTTCGAAAGTTTTGGTGAGAACTGCGTGTACGTCACTTAAACAGAAACGATATTGTTACTTATTCCATATTTGCTGACATACTAAATGTTTTGTGTGTATTTCAAGTTGCGTTGGTCAATTTGCGACTTTTGTTAATAAAGTGGCATTGTTTAAATCGATTACTTTTAATTCCTCAGAGTTCATAAATTAATATTAATAGTATAAATTTAATCTGACATATATAAATCGTTTTCGAAATATATAAGATACTAGCTGTGCCCGCAGCTTCGCCCGCGTGGAATTCAGTTTAAGACAATAAGAGTATCAATGAAAAATCAATATAATCTAAACTACTCGTCCAAACAATGTTGTGTAAAAGGCAATTTTTATCTACATAAAATGTTCCTGACGACAAGCAAATTTCTTTTGATAAGAATTTAATATTACATACTTAAATCACCCCTGACAGATTAAAATTAATTTTAAATAAATATTGTATTCATATTTTATTAATTTGTGAATTAACCTTAACATATGTACCTTAACATATGTATGGCCTTTGTCGTCCTTTCATGGTTTTCTTTAGTTTATAAAAAAATCACTGGGGTCCATATCAGATGAATATGGTGGCCGAGGCAAATGAGTCCCGATAAAAAAAAAAACTTTATTTTTTTTGAAGCACCTATTGGACATAATACAGTAAATTAAAACAAAATAAAAATTCTTAATAGAAAGAAATGGGAGCGTTCGTAAGAAACGCATTCGCTCGGCCACTTTTTCGTCGACTTTAGTTGTAAAAAAAGGTTACCACGAAAAGCCCTTTTGTTTTAACTTGATAATTTATAACCTATAACCATTCTGAAAGTCCATTCTAAATATTGGTGAAATTTTATTTTAGATTATTTCATACATATAAACTTACAAACTCACAAACTCACAAACTTTACCTCTATATATTGGTATAGTTTTATGCCGTAGTGATTAACTTACTAACTTACCATCACGACGTTTCCCCGTGGGGGTAGGCAGAGAGGATAGAGCGCCATACTCTTCTGTCCTGACATACAACTCTCGCCTCATCAACATTCATACATCTTCGAATGCAAGCTCGCCGGTTGTTGAGGCTTTTAACGGGACATGATCATGCCACGTCTTCAGCGGTCGTCCTCTCTTTCTGGTGCCATCAACACTTGCATTGTATATCTTTCTTACCATCATTTCCTCATTTATTCGCTCAACATACCCAAACCATCCGAGCGACCCTTTTTTAATTCTATTAATTATGCTAATATCAGATTCATTTCTAATATCTGCATTCTTTACTCTATCATAAATTGATTTGCCGCACATATGTCTGAGGGATCTCATCTCCATATAAAATATTAATATATATTTTTTATATATTGTACAGCAAAACCTTAATTTATGCTACTGCTCGCCACTAGTGATGTCCCCTAGCCACTCGAATATGTGAATCGTATTATTACTGAAACCAGATAAGCCGTTCAAATGTGAATATCTTTATCGAAGATCGGTTTAACAAACAGTGAACTTTAAAACAGCTAAAGTTTCAGCGTCCTTGTACAAGTTACCGTAGGAATGCGCATATACGTACACTGGTCTGTACATCACACGTCTGTGTGAGCCACCCACACACGGTGTTAAGTCTCCGTCAGACAACCTGTCCCGTGATGTCACTTTAGCCTTAATGTCATCACCTCAATTTGTTTTGACACTTGCAGTAATTTGTTGATAAGTGTTGCTTTCGCCACAGTACTTTTGCATTCGCAAAAAGAGCTTTTTCCAATTCCAATGAATGTTTTGTTTGTTTGTATATTTTTATTTCGTTGTAGAAAAGTACACATTTTTAATATCTAGCGATTAAACATAAATTCACAAGGCACTTAAACATAAAGATTCCCAAAATATATATAAAGATAAATAATCATAAATAGAAGCATATGTTCACATCTGGCACATAATAAAGAAGACTTTAAAAAAAAATTAAACAATAGAACATGATCATACATTAAACTAACTTTTCACATATTTCACATACTTAACCTACGAAAAGTAGTGAGACTATTTACTTTTTTCAATTTACAACAACAATTTAAAACCTTTATAGTACACAATTTTCAGTGTTCAAAGAACTAGTCGTGCTCAACAGATTTTATGGGGAAGGCATGAAACTTAATAATACCTAGATTCTTTACAATAAATAGAATACGAGGAATTGCTTTAATGTAATAAGAGACACAAATAATTGTTATTAAGATACAAGCTTTTGCCATATTACATATCCACACATTTTAAAGACAAATACACAATAAACTTGATTTTGACAAAAGCGTGGAGAACGAGGTATTGTTTTATCATGAGCGGGTAGATTAGCAGATTTTGATAAAAAAATAGTACCTTTTATTCGTAAAAAGTTTATCTGGTTATCTCAGCTTCATGTCGTTACGTATCAGGGGTAGGCATGGAAGGTATAGCAGCGAACTTTCGTGTCTCGAGACACAAGTCTCACCTCATCAACATTCATACATCTTCTCATTCATGCTCGTCGATTGTTGAAGCATCTTACCAGCTTCCAGTGTCACCTGAACGTACCGCGGACGTTGTTTATTTATGGTGCCATTAAAAATCACATCGTATAGTTCTCATGCTATTTCCTCCTTTTTTATCAATTTCAAATTACCAAATCACCTGAACAATTTTTTTTAATCCTATTAATAACCCACCTAAGGTTGCGCATATCCGGAGGCGCGGATCAAATCCCGGTCGGCAAGTTGAAACAATTATAATTTAGTAAAGACCGAAACCAATTTATTTGGGGAAATTCATGTAGGTATATATTATACTTTGCATGCTATTATTTAAATCATTTTAAAAATAGGTATATCTATCTGGGTATTTGACCAGGAATTTCTTACCGAGGCGTAAGTATGAAAAAAAAGGCAATAAAATGCTACGTCATATCCGTGCTGCTCTATTGAGTGGAGGTTTTTCTGATTTCTTCTACATGTGGCTGGGCCGCCCAATATAATTTTACAGGTGTATCTATCAGCTCTATAGCTTTTACACTTTTATTATTATTACTAACCAGCTTATTGTATTAAACATCGTAAGATTCAAATTTACATGAATTCGGAGGGGCAAAAAGGTGTTGAGCCGAGAAACAAAAAGTCGGATGTTGAAATAAGTCATTATTAAAAGGTTGAAAGATATTCAGAGTTGAACATATACCAACGAAGAGGTATTAAGACGCTAAAATGAGTGAAGAGAGCTCATAGCAGCTACTACAAATGGAAAGCTGCATACTTCTGACGCATTGTCTGCAATGAGAAATATGATATCTTAACGCGGGGGAACATAGGAGACGCTGCCTTCGCTGCGAAATATCAGAAAGTGGTTCAACGTCCAAATGCCGCTGGTCTAACGCATCTTGCACAGGATAAATCAGCATACTGCAGTTCGCAGGTCGTCAATCTTCGATAAAGCCGGCACACGAAGAAGAGATTCATCCGTCCGCGCCTATTGATTTATTTAAAAACGGGCTTTTGTATGAACTCGGGGTTTTGTACGAAGCAGGCACTCGGGTCTATTCTCATCGGTTGGCGTTATGTCTTTACCGCTATTATATAACACTAGAGGAGATCAATATCTTCCGCTACAATTGCGTATTGCTTAATCAAATCAAGAATGACACACTGCACAGTGGATGAACAGAGACGCGTGAAAGGGAGAGTAGATCCCACGCAGCCACCGGATCGGTATCTAGATCAACAAGATCTCATTACTACCGAGTTGTAGTGAAAGGAATTTCAATGGCCGCACGCCAAAACACAATGGGTTCTCTCCGACACTTGTCGGGTTCACGCGGGTCAGACCTTGGCTCCAGATCCCGTCCGTGTCCGCGATGACAGCAGCCGGTGGGTGCGGGGGAACACGCATGTGTGTTATGCGATGCTCATCTCTATTTCTGATCAATTAGATAACCATTCCGGTCGCTTCGTTTAATCATAATTCCCGAGCGGTGAAACTTAATTCGAGACCAGTTTTTCTGCCGCTTGTGTCGCTTAATTGGGTCGATTGAGATTTTCTGTTTCATGTAGAAATTCTACGATCTATTTACTTAACTCTCTCGAGGCGCCTCATGCGCATTCGTACATCTTCGCACGCGAGCTCAATTGCTGAGGCTCCTAACTGGATCATTTTCCAGTAAACTGATCGTGTCAGTTATTTCGCGGCCGTCCTCTATATCTTTCTTACCACTCTCTCCTCATTCATTCGCTCGAAATAACTAAACCACTAAGCGGCCCTTTTTAAATTCTATTCCCTATGCTAAGATCAGAATTAGGTACATTCTTCTCCAATGTGTTAATTTCTTACTTGCACCATCAGAAAGGCATTTGTACACACGCGCCTATGTGATCTTATTTTCACTACATTCAGTCAACTTTCTCTTCTACTGGTGGATGACAACCCACTGCTTACCCAGGACCGTTTTAAAACGAAGGCTCCTACATCGTTTCTCATTTTTCACCCTATGCTACATGGCATGCCACGCTGCAGTGGAGTACAGCAAATGATACTACATGGCCGCCAAAAAATGCTACTCGCTGGCCATAGAGTGCAATATTTATTTATTACACCAGAATTACGTTTCTTTACAATAGTAATAACGAATATTGCTGATTCTTAAGTCTCTGGAGGCGATATAAGTGGCATTACATACACAAATTTGACACACGTAACGCTACATTGCGCAGGAATAATAGAACATAAAAACTTGGCATCGCAAGCAAACAGCGAATTCCTCAAGGGGAAAAATATACCTAAAAGTCACAGACTCGCGCGGGTATCGCGTTCATTTTTAAAGGCTAACTAGCTAACAGTCACGCTGATTCTCTTCAAGGGTGGGCAGAGAGGATAGAGATTCGCATTCTACTGTCTACTAACATACCACTCTTGTCTCATCTATGTACTTTCATTCGTCTTCTCCGACAAAAGGTCTGCAATATCTTCTACATCTGCTTTATCTGTTTGTCTTTTACGGACGCCCTGTACCCGTTGTTTTAAACACTCATCTCATCCTCGCTCGACTAGCTACAAACAGTAATATACAGATGTTCCACACACGTACCATAGTGAGCGCATTTCCACTGTGAATTCGGCGTGATTTAATTTCATCGCTATTTCATTTCTTGACAATAATTCGAAACTTCAATGTAAGGAATTAAACATGAAAAGTAATTTTGTTTTTTTAACACAGATCACTGGAATATTGGAGTGAAATAATAATCAATAATAGTGTCGTACAACCTTTTACACATTTAATTCAATGGCTTGGTTATAAAAGGTTATCAGAAGTTACTGGTCGCGCTATATTTTTTGTTTTTTTTTTCATTATTTGGCACCTTTTTAAAGATAAGCTATATAAATCGACGCGTCAAGGATGTCAATGACTTAACATTTTGCGATGAAGCAACAGTTGAAAATCGAGGAAGACAGAAGTTGGAAGTTGGAAGCGACTTGTGAAAAATGACGATGATGAGACATTAAATTCATTAATGTTCTCAAATGAGATGGTTAACATAGTCGTCACACAATTAATGATTTAAGTTTCAATTTGTTTATTTTTTTTTATTAAACAAACCGTATGATATTAGAGTAGGTACAAAGTATAATTATTTTGAAGATGGGCAGGATTATACAGTAGGTATACTTTTTTTGTTAAAGAACTTCGAACTTAAACAGTTTCAGAACAAAATGAAAAGTGTCGTAAATAAGGTAGATCAACTAGTTATTCGAGATACAAAATCACCTCGCAAGTATTGAGTGCAAGGTTCCAAGGTCAACGCTGTGTGTCGACTAGCAGCGGTGTTGTTAAACATGTGTTGCACGCTCGAGCGACCATCATCTAAGTTCATCAATATTTCGCTTTTGAGCCTGATTCATGAAGAATATATATAGGTATATAGGTTGCCGTTTCTGGATGACATCTCGTTATAGTCATTGATCACTCAAAGTAGAGGAAATAAATAACCTAGATAGGTGTTATATTACTTAGTGTGAAAATGATTGGTGTTATATTACTTGGTGTGAAATGGCTTGGAGATTTCGCTCAACGGACAAGAAGGTATGTATTAGTGAGTGATAATTATAAAATAAATAAATAACGATATTTAATATTTTCACGGAATCGCGGCGGTGGGAGACAAACGAACTAACTAACTAAGTAGCCATCACGCCGTTTCCCCACAGGGTTAGGCAGAGAGGATTGAACGCCACACTCTTCTATCTTGGCACACAACTTTTGCTCACATTCTCGGCCACATTCATACATCTTCTCATACAAGTTCTACGGATGTCGAGGCTTTTAACAGGGCCATCCTCAAATATTTGTACTATCCGATCGTGCCGGGTCTTTCGCGGACGCCCTCTATTCCTGCTGCCTTCAACACTAGCCTCATATATCAAGACCAAACGATCTTAGCACTCTTTTCTTCATTTTATCTATGAATGAAACACTCGATTGAATTAATTAAATTTTATTTAAATCAAAAGAAAGTCATCGAACACGAACTTAACTGGAGCCGTTATCATGTAATTCGGTATAATTGTCAAAACAATAACTGATATGCTCGGCGCAACGCCGCGCTGTCGGGTTTTTAAAAAGACCCGATGTTCTCGAAGTTTCCGGAATGGCTTAGCTATTTCTAAATTCTTCTAGAATGTTCGCAAGACTTCGATTATGTGTAGTTCTTATTGTTTTAGACTATGGTGACCATGTAATAAACATCATTAATGTACCATGTTAGTTTGAAACCGTGATGTCACATCTATTTTTGGCGATATTGTGTAATGTTTGTGAAACATTCAACCGTCGCCATTTTAAATTCAGTCGACCGCCGTTGTGATTAAAAGGAGTGTAATAATTTAATGTTTTTATCTACAATTCAAGTCACAAAACTAGAGCACGCACCTCGCGTGCTCGGCAGGGCTCGGCAGGGCTCGGCAGGGCTCGGCCCCGTCACCGCGAGGGGGAGGGGAGGAGAAAACGAAATAGTTGTGCCTAATTACGCAAGGGTGGTTCTGAAATAATTATAGATGTAGCGTTTGATAAGATGTTACACTCTTGCGGTTAAATGAAATTCGGATTAATTCGGATGGACGAATTCGGTCGTTTATAATTGGTTATTGATGTCATGTCTATCTCTTGTTTTTAGATTTTTGAATTTTACATTTCATTTTATTTTACTGTCATTTTTATTGCTTCTTGAGTTTCAGATTTGATTTGTTTACAATTATTTCATTTTGTTGTAATTTTGTTGCTTCTTGAATTTCAGACATAATTATTTTAATTTGTTGTAGTTTTATTGATTATTGACTTTCATATTTGATTTGATAACTATTATTTCATTTGATGTAATTTTGTTATACTTTATGTTAAGTAATGTTTTATTTTTCTTTATATATCACTTTATTAATTGTTTTTGATAGAATTATACCTTATCTTCTTTTTTATTATTACCCATCAATCTAAACATGTTTATATATATTGTTTCTTTAATGGTACGTTGTACCGTGTATTAAATAAATAAATAAATTGATTAGCATAAGCGGGGAACATATATGTACTAGTCCGTATGACTGAATATGTAAGCAAACTATAATACGATATTCCAGAAGTTTTAAATTTTTATTAACATGTGTTTGTTACAGCCAAAATTATATTTATAAACATCTGAAATATGATGCCTTACCTTATTTATAGATATAAGATAATGTATAATGTTATAAAATGAGGAAAATCAGCACATTTAAAATGTTCCATTTTTTAAACTTCGGATAGTTTGGAAGTGATGGAATGTAGGTAGGTACCTAATTTGTTATTTTTAAATTGTTTGAAGTCTGAAAAATGGAAAATTTTAAAACAAGAGAAAGCTTGTGTCGATATCTGTAAAAGAAAAAAAAAGGAGTTCAATTGTTTTCTGAAAGCATCTTGTATCTGTTGTGCTGTTTTCTGTAATATTGATAAAAACAATGTAATTTTTAATTTGGAACTAAATTACAATCGCATAGATCACCAGTTTCCGGGTTTTGATTTATTTTCTGCCAAGTGTTGATTTCTAGTGAAATTTTCCGTACCAAAGAGTTTCAATACAGTGTTATAGTAGGTATACCAAATCGTCTACATTCGAACGTCTAATAACGGGGTTAATGGTACGGTAATTGAACAAAATGTAAGAAGACCGCACGGGACTACTGTAAACTTTATTGAACGCGGGGGTCCCGCATGACATCAAGTGGTAAAAACACGAACTATCGCGAGAATAATACGGGAAACCGCCAATTTGAAATACTGAACAATTTTCAAATGTGCACTTGTTAAATAATGTACATTATTAGATACGTTTGTATGTTTGAATGTTCGCAAGTTGAATACTCGTACGTAGACAATGTGCTGTTTATCAGTATGTTGTATTACTATTGAGTATGGGTATACATTTGAAGTAAAATAGAAACAAGATCTAAACGGATCAAATTAGAATGTTGTATGACCTCGGTATTATATTATAGAATGGAAGGTGAGTAGAGTTAAGAACAAAGATGTTACGATGAAGAACCTGGGATAAAGGTTTAGCCAGTATATTTAGAGAGTTGACTTTTGTGTGCTGTAGTAAATAGAATGGTAAGAAATAGAAAGAAGAAAAACTATAAAAATCTAGAAAAAACAGTTTTTTTTTAATATAACAATATTGTATTTTTCTAGCAAACAAAATGAGTGTTGTGTATTTTTCTAAGTACTATTTCCATTAACTTTTATTAGGGAGGCAGGGAGATGGAGGTATTTCTACCCTTTGGCGATAGCCCTGGAGGGTATGAGTTTTAAAAAATCTATTAATAATACGAAAAAAAATTATATACCAAAACTAAACATCAATCATTGTCGAAATTGAATGATGATCTCAAGCCGTTGCGGTACTAATGTCTTGAACACGACTACAGATATACTTAACTACATATTTAACTTGAATACACGCTCACGAGCCACAGGACGAAATCCTTTATTACGCGAAGGCGTATTAGATTATGTACTTATTTCTTTCAGGATGAAACAGGTTATTCGGGGTTAAGAAAGTCTGTAATGACCTGGAGTGCGTGATCGGTCATCATACCCATCGCCGGATTAAGGGGGAATGGGAGAAGAAGGGGAGGATTCAGTTGTTTAAGGAAGAGGATAAGACAGGAATGGGAGACCTCCGTATTCAGATCTGTGTAGGAAGCAAAAAATAGTAATGTTATACCACGTTTTTCACTATACATGACTGATATTTGAAAGAAAGGCTTACATAGGTGGACTTTAAAGGCGTGGTAACTAAGCTTGTATGAAACAATTAAGACTCTGTATATTAAAATATACCGCGAAAATAGCCTCGGGCTTTATGAGCATAAAAGTTTATTTTTTATTGCACATGTAGGCTTTATTCCCGAAAATCTCGGTACGGTGAGCGAGGAGTATGAAGAAAGCTTTCACAAAGATATTAAGGAGATGGAAAAAAAGATGGAACGTCAGCACGGTGGTCGAGTACCGAAGGTTGCATAATTTCGGAAGTCTCACACAAAAGCATAAAGATAGAATACGTCTAACCGGCAATAGAAAAATGCAGTATAAAGCCATAGCGTAACTCTAAAAACATACAACTGTAGGAGATTTGAAGGAAAAATACATGACTCATTTTTATTTTAAGCGTTAACGTTAAAAAAATATTTTGATAACATATAAACGATTACATTTTTTATATACACCGAATGGACACTAAGCAGTCATTAATTTGTCAAAAATGGCAAGCTGACAGTTATCGTACTAAAATATAGAACATAATATATTTAAAAACTTTTTCAACTAAATTAAGCACCATTTAGCTCAATAACTGACAATGCAGGTTGTGGAAAAACAGTTCTGTTACTGAATTTTGAAATTCAGCACTGCAAGAATAAATAAAATCAGAATTATTATTCAAAGTAAATTCTGATATTATAATAGTACCTATATACAGGGTTATTTGTAAAACATTAATAACCTCGCAGGACTATATTCCTGCCTTGATTATGAGTCGAAAATGTTCAAGCTGTTAAGACCTAATATCAATAGTTATGGAGATATGCGACATCAAAGTTTGCATTTTTTTTCAATATTTCTGACTTATTTTTTGTAAAACGTTGGACTATCGTTACAGTAACTCATGTCGATTACGAAAAATTCATTCGTTTCAATACAAGTTAAATAAAATGATAAAAACCCTGAAAAAATTCCAATTGGAATGTTTTCCAATTGGAATTCGAAGGTTTTTATTTTTTATTTGACTTGTATTCAAGGAAATAAATTTTTCATATTCGATATAAGTTACTGTAATGATATTCCAACGTTTTACAAAAAATAAGTCAGAAATATTGAAAAAAAAATGCAACCTTTGATGTCGCATATCTCTTGAACTATTGATATTAGGTCATAATAGCTTGAACATTTTCGACTCATAATCAAGGCAGGAATATAACAGTCCTACGAGGTTATTAATGTTTTATAAATAACCCTGTATATATAATTTTTCTCCACCCAGCACAGCTAAAAAGCACAAACCGATATAATATTATACAAAATGCAAAGCTAGCTTATCTCAGCTCGCCACTCCCGCCCTGGCCGATCGGATTTTCCTTTGTTAATATCCAATATTGTTTGAATTCACAGCGCACTTTTATAAGCCGGTTTGTTCGGAACAATCAAAATTGATGGACTTTCTTGTATATTCACGGTAGTCAGTCAGTCAGCCCTTAAAATTATTTGATCGTCCTAAATTTCTGTTAGGGCACCACTCCTTATAATGACATGCTCGATTCTCCTGGGGGAAGAGAATTTTCACACGTACATTCGACACTTGCCCGTGAGGGTTTTATTTGGGGGAGAGTTGTTTCATAGACGATAGAATACTAATGAAAGCAATATTTAAAAATACGTCAGAGAATATTAATTAGTATGTGAAAGCCCGTCAATAGTAACACGTAAAAGTGTGTTGTTAAATTAACACAACAGTTGGTGGGTACCTTACCTTCTGTTAATTAATTAAATTATTTTATGAACACACGGAAAGTAGGTAGCGACCTTTCTAGGTTGGAAAAGCAAAGCTCGATTGATTCATTTGAAAAATTGGAACATAATGGGAGAGTAGATTGTTGGTCTTGTGGTTAGGACTCTCGCCTCGTGATCCAGAGGTCGCGGGTTCGGACCTCACTCCAGACCAGCAAATTAGTCCTATTTTCATAGCACAAGCGTGTAGCTTATTTTTGAAAATAGTAAGAATATTGACGTGACACGTATTCCGTGTTAAAATAAATAATAATAATAATTAGCTTTTTGCAAATCAAATCAAGTTACAGAGTGTTAAGACGATTATAGACCTATTTTATCCGTAATATGCACGCATATTACACGGCTTACATTAATAAACGTCTGACCGACGCCGACGTACAAACGGCAGGTATTATTTTATATAACCTAATTATAATAAGATTATAATAGAGGTCCAGTGCTTAAAGATTACGTACGAATATTATTTGATGATAAATTAAAAATTATATTATGAATAAAAGTGTAACAAAAATGATATTTCTGGTTATCACTATTACTATTATTTCCTTAATTGTGTTCGTAAATATTGTGCAGAAAAAAACACAAATGTCATATTATGTTCATGTTATGTGAGAGTGAGCGGTTATTGCATTAAAAAAGTAAATTAGCCATTTTTTAAAACCGTTTATTTCGAATGATTGCATTATAATTTTTTTCAAATCTGGTATAATTTGCAATTAATTATAATAATAATAATGCATTACATGTATTCAACGGGGTAGTTGAACGATTAATATCTATAATTAAATTGGTAGGTAAGTTGTACATATTTGAATTGTTATTTACCAAATTATTCACGTATTCTTATTTAAAAATGTAACAATATGTATTTGTTAATCGAAAGATGTAAAATTAAACGCTAGAGACGGTTCAAATATATTTATAATATATAATGTAATTGACAGGGTACGAGAACATAATTTCATAATAACATAATAATAATACGTATTTCAAGGATACAAATTATTTGCCTATTATAGGCATTAAATGTCGGTATATTTCAGTCTCGAGAACTTCGCGATTCGTTGGGCTGAAGCTCGTTCGGAAATTGAATTTAATAACGCAAATGGAAGAAAATATGTTTGAACACGTCGAGGAGATGTCGTGTGATGGAAACATGTAATATGTTTGAAACGACGTTAGACGAAAATAAACCCATCTCCACTGCTCTACTCTCTCTCGATATTGAAGAAAATAAATTGCCTTTCAGAAAGCGCCCAGAGCTATTAGACATAAACAGCTCAGGCATTCTTAAAACATTTCTTAAATTATAACGGTCAACTGCATTCGAAAAGTTTAGGAGTAAAGCTCTGAATGAAACCAATTAAGAAATAGCACAACTATATGTTTTTCTTTTCTCAAAATGCTTATTAATTTGAAGAGCCTGTCCGGATAAAACCTATTGCATATTCCACATTTATAATTTGACCGTTAAATCAATAGTGGTACATGATTGTGAAACCTGGAGTGCCACGACGGAACAATTAAATACGTTTTTCGTAAAGTTCGTACATGGATTAGTTAATAATACTCATCCGCAAAGACGCTGAGCATATCGAGGCTTCCAAGAACCAAATATCCCACCAATATTGAGGTAGACGAGGCTATGATGGGCAGGACACGCCAGATGTGACAACTCCAGAACCCTCCGTCTATGAGGAAACGCCAACGGGGACTCGGTTCCCGGAGCACCCGAGAAAGAGATGGGCGGCCAATGTTCTACTGGATGCAACGAGGCTACAAAATCCTCGTAGGAGACCACAGCTCGAGACAGAAAGATCTAGATGATGGAAGATCTTTTGACACAAAATGATAAAAATACTTACAAGACTACATGGTTTCTAGATTTCCTTTAGAGCACATTTGTGTTACGGTTGTCTATAGTATATTGCACGCAGAGCAGACTGACTAATCGAATTATCGATATCTACAAGCACTTAGATGTATGTCAAAACATTTCGATAAAATAAAGTAGCACTAGCTCTGGACTATGCTCTTCTACAGTGAGAATGTACCGAGTTTACAATGATTTTTTAACTGATATTGAGATGTATTTTGTCTTATTACTACCTACTCAAAAACTAAGTACACAGTATAGTGTACTATGACACAGTATCCATAGATAACTTTTTCACCACCACTATTATGTCTAAAATTTCTCAATTAACTTTATTGTTTATTTTAACGCTAATTATATCGTATATGTGAAATATGTTAGGATAAAAGTTGTAAGTCATTACTTATATCTTGTATCTGTCTTATTTCAATAAAATAAATAATTTAATTAAAAAAACATACAGAAGGAGCATTATTGCATAAGTTGGAAATGTTACTAAGGGCCGGTCGTTTCAAGTTGGATTAAAGTAAAAGTTCGTTCAAAGCATAGATTTTTGCGTTCTCCACAAATCAAACGTTTCCGTAAAATCCACGCTTTAAACGAACTTATACTTAAATCTAACTCGAAACAACCGGGCCTAATAGAAACAGTGCAAGCCTCAAGAAGCACGTGATCACAGGACATTCGAGGGTAACCGAGAAAGGAGACGATCGTCTGCAAGATGGATAGGTACCGATGGCTGGTGAAATGGTGACATTTGATCTATCGAGCTTAAAGCCATTAACCCTCCTTGCGGATCCGTGGAAAAGGGTGTCGGTGAAATTAGAGTAAATAAGAGCGGTGAAATTCGCTCTTACAGTTTAGTTTAAAACACAAGTCTTAAGATTTTGCAATTCAATTTTTCTGAACGATATTATTTGATATTTTCACAAATACAATTGTTACAACGCGCGAGCAAGAGAAATATACAGGGTTATTTGGAAAACATTAATAACTTCGCAGCACTATATTCCTGCCTTGATTATGAGTCAAAAATGTTCAAGCTTTCATGACCTAATATCAATAGTTATGGAGATATGCGACATCAAAGTTTGCATTTTTTTTTCAATATTTATGACTTACTTTTTGTAAAACGTTGGACTATCATTACAGTGACTTATATCGAATATGAAAATTTCATTCCCTTTAATACAAGTCAAATAAAAAAATAAAAACCTTCAAATTCCAATTGGAAAACGTTCCGATTGGAATTTTTTCAAGGTTTTTATCATTTTATTTAATTTGTATTGAAACGAATGAATTTTTCGTAATCGTTATGAGTTACTGTAATGATACTCCAACGTTTTACAAAAAATAAGTCAGAAATATTGACAAAAAAATGCAAACTTTGATGTTGCGTATCTCCTTAACTATTGATATTAGGTCATAATAGCTTGAACATTTTCGACTCATAATCAAGGCAGGAATATATCTCTGCGAGGTTATTAATGTTTTCCAAATAACCCTGTATAAACTAGCAAACGCTCGCGGTCTAATCGACACGAGTGGACGAATCAGCGCGCCTCTTCGCCTCATTCGCCTCTTCCGTAGCCTGTCGTAGATATATTCAATAGATTTTATCCAGTAAATCCAGTAGATCCGGTAAAGGAGACAGTAGGTCCTCTGGCTGCGATCAACGTGTCTCAATCAAAGGACCACGATGCTCTTAATTGAGCACACACGGTGATGAAATTTATTTTAGAGCATTCTATAACAATTATTTAAACAGAATTGTCTTAGTTCAAAATTTTTTGTTTCATCTATGTATTCGAGTAATGGTATTCGAGAAGGAGGAAAGTAAGACAACGTGTAAAATACTAGTAGGCAATGAATGTTTGGAACAAGTAGATGAGTTTGTGTACTTGGGAAGTATGTTCGATAGAAGAGGGAATGTTGAGAAAGATATAGAGAGGAGAGTGACTGCCGGGAATAGGGTGAACGGTGCTTTGAATGCAATAATTTCTAATAGAAATATGTCTACCGAGGCAAAACTGGCGGTACATAATGGAGTTCTGGTACCGACACTAATGTATGGAAGTGAAGCCTGGAGCTGGCAGAAGAGGAACGAAAGTAGATTGAATGCAGTGGAGATGAGGTCCCTTAGACGTATGTGTGGTAAATCCATGTATGATAGAGTAAAGAATGAAGATATTAGGAATGAATGTAAAGCTGATCGTAGCATAATACAGAGAATAAAAATAGGGTCGCTCAGGTGGTTTGGGCATGTTGAGCGAATGAATGAGGAAAGAATGGTAAGAAAGATATATGATGCAAGTGTTGACGGCGCCAGAAAAAGAGGGCGACCACGGAAGACGTGGCATGACCAGATTAACCAGATACTGGAAGATGGTCCTGTTAGAAGTCTGAACAACCGTCGAGCTTGCATGCGAAGATGTATGAATGTAGACGAAGCGAAAGTTGTATGTCAGGACAGAAGAGTATGGCGCTCTATCCTCTCTGCCTACCCCCTCGGGGAAACGGCGTGATGGTAAGTAAGTAAGTATCTATGTATTCAAACACACATTCAAAACTAGCATTTTTCACACATATGGTAATAAAAACAATTGTTTTTTAAGTTTTACCTTTTTAATTTATTACATACATTACTAGTCAGTAGTGTTTAAACAGAATCGTTTCTTAAATTCGTGCAGAAATCCAAAAACCTTAATTAATTCTTAAAATTATATAGCGTCTCTTTCTAATAATACTTTTAATATAAATACAAGTTGTCGAATGGAAAATATTTAGATTGATAATGCCCTCATGAGGCGAAACGCGTCTCAGAAAATTAAGAAGGTGGAACTTAAAAAATAATTGTTTTTATTTCCATATGTGTAATTATGGAGTTCTACAAACTTACCTCTGAAACAATAAATATGCACTTTTCGTTTATAACACCCTGTGTAGGTAAAATATTGTAGTTGCGAGCAACGAGTAGATTTCTTAACCTATCGTATCTAACGGATGAGAGAGCCGAGAATGGAGAGAATTCCGGAAATGGAACGCCTCGGTGAGCACGGCTCGACCCGGTCAGTGGTCAGCCACCAAGTTAGTGCTGTCCAGTCAGCGCGCGCGCGGGTGCGGGACTAGAACGCGACCACTATAACTTGGCGTGCGAGGGAAGGCGTCCCTGTCGCGTAACAGAAGTTGCCAGGGTGTCAATTTATTACACAATACACAATGTACAGAATGCCCGGTGACCGGTGTCGTAGCCTTTAACAGAAATTTGGTCGGGCAGCACTAAACAAACCGAGCCGTAATGGCGGCCGTTCTATCTTTCAAACTGTCAGACGGTAATATCGGTCCATTATTTGCTTTTTCAGCTTCGCAAAACTTTAATACTTCATTGGCAATTGTTCTTGCACCACCCCGGACTGTTTAGGATGTTTTGGACATCATAATTCAGTGTATATTGTAATCAAGATGTCACAGCTCCCGAGCAAATACAAACTTGTACTGAATGACAGGGCGAGGGGTTACCGCCGGGTGCGGGCGGGGCGGGTTTTAGTTCCAAAGTCGCCGCACGCCAAGTTATAGTGGTCAAGCAATACAGTGCGCGTACCGAGATACTTATCAACACCGCTCATGCCAGGGTAACAATGCTGATCACCTCTCCAGACAGCGGTAATTTAAGCTTAAATAATAAGATGCGTGGTTTCACCATACTAAGTTACCGTTGTAATAAAATAACTCCAGCCTGAGGCATTTCTCAAATTCAATACATATTTTTAAATCTTTGAAAAGCATTCAACAGGTACTGAGTGATTTTATTTATATAATAAAATATGTAGGTAGGTGCTATTTTTTTTCCAAAATAAAAATATGCACGTAAGGTGTTTATATTTTTATTTTATTTGTACGCTTCAGCAGACCAGGAGGCCCAATTACAGAAGTGAAATACATCATAAAACACCCAGGCTTGAGTAAATCACATAGATTAAAATTGTGATCTAACCGGGAATCGAACCCGGAGCCCTCGTTGTGGGAAGCCGGTGTCATACCCACTGCGCTACGAGGGCCGCGGTAGTGATATATTTTTAGTAAAACAATAATTTTTGAGATCGAGAGTTTGCCAAACGCGCGTATTTTGATGGTTTTGCTTTACGAAAGAGTTGACAACTATAATATAACCTGCCATCTATATACTGTAATGTATTCTTGCATAGAAACTGCACATATAGTTTTTCAAGATGCATCTTAAAATATATAGGTACATATACAGATTCTCATCTCATTTCATCTTCTTCCCCTTGTACTATTCGGTCGGGAACCCATTGCATCGACAAGGCGCCTCCATTCGTCCCTGTCAGTAAGAGAAAAGAGTAGCAGTGGTTCAATGTTTAGATCGTCTCGGATCGTCGACTTCCTTATTCGATCCCATTTCGTAACCCCTGTCACTCCTCTCAAGTATTTAATTTCGGCCGCTTGGACTCTAGAGCGTGTTTGTTCGTTTAGCATCCATATCTGGTAAGCGTCGGAAGGTATACCGTTTTGAACACTGCCATCTTTGTCTCGACACTAAGCTCGGCTTTCCTTATCACTGAGCTGCAGAGAGGACGCAACACACCGCCTGCCGCACCTATTCTTCGATCTATTTCTCCATTTTGCCGCCCATATTATGTTTGATATACAGATTATGTTTGATAACAAATAAAAAATCATTCTGTTTACTTTTTAGGTTAGTTGAATAGAACGTCACAGTCGTTCAGTCCTAAAATATCAGACACTATTGTACATCGTCGATTGTTGACCTTTTTAGGGCCAACATTTCAAGCATAACTTTTCAGCGATTCAGTGGTACAATTTACTAACTTAAGATATCTAGACTATACATATTTTTCTAGTTTATTCTTATTTTGTGTAAGAATTTTCAAAATCTGTTCATTAGATCTCGAGATATAGGACGATGACGCACGTGCTTCGGTTGTTACAGTCGACAATGACGTCAGAGGGGTGGTTTTAGGGTTGGATCCAAAACAGAGAAGATGGGAGACACCAGGCTGAGATGGTATATCGTAATGAGGAGATCGTAATGTAATGTGTTTAAAGTAAAGATAACGAGGAAGATCTCAAACAACCAGGGAGTCAAACATCGAGAAGGACAAGACGGACGTCCGCACATTCCAGAGATCATCCAGGAGTGTCCTGATGCTCTCGGAGAGCCGACCCAAGTAAATGGGACAGGAAAGAGATGAAGAAGAAGAGGAGAAGACAAACATGTTTTATTTCAAAAACAATTTACATACCAGCATAAATTTGCTCACAAAATTTAATTTGAACCATCAATTTCATATCCAACTTTTAACACAAGGTGTTACGCAATCATTTTAATATTACCGCGTTTAAAAATATATTTTTTGAAAAATCTTTCGATCTCTAATCTCGGGCCTGTATATTAAAGCAAAGTGATGTGTTTTGTTTTCAAGCAGGACTGCGGAGTCGTTGATTTATTATGTTTTAAGTGGAGCCGGATTAAAATACCAAATTCTAAAAATATATATTTTAATGTTCTATTTTAAATAATTGACAATGTACATAATATATAATGTGGATGGTCGTTTTTTCGTAATTTATATCGCATTCTCTCGCCCTGAAGAGATTTTTAAACAACGCCACAACCATGTTTTTGACGCAGGAATAAGTTTTATTGTAGAAAGCAAATCCTCGGAATCCACTTTTTAAAGCCATGTATTCACTAGGGGACAAATTGTCCCTCAACATCACTCGCGGCATAGTCTACATGACGTTGCAACGTCGCGCACTGTTCCGCGACATCGTGCGCGACATAGTGCGGCATTTCTACGTGCCGTGGCAACGTTGTCATGCGCACGGTAACCGAGCGAGCTCAATGCGCATGCGCTGTATCCATCAACATGACATTAGTGTGGGAAAACGAAATTGTTCTCCAACTCATCGAGCTCTACCAAAGCCATACAATGCTGTGGGACACTTCAAACCATGAATATAAAAATAAAATAAAGAAAAACGACGCCACCTTTTTTTCCTCTTACGTTTCGATAAACTCGTTAAAATAAATAGATACGCAGCTGTCATCATAACCTCATCGGGCGACATTTCCGCGACAAGTGATACGCGTCATTGTCCCCGAAACATGAGCGTAGATGTTGAATCTAGTGAATACATGGCTTAAGATATACATGGAAACTGGGTAGACAAACGATTAATCGAATAAATATTTTTGGTTGGCCCGTATCAACAACACGTAATGAATTAACACGGGAATTAAACATTTTCCATTTCATTATTATAATAAATATTTACTCTTGGATAAATAAATATGTTGCGGCAAATATGTGACATGCGGAAACCGTTATTTTTCCGGCTATTCTCGGAAAGATCTAATTTTATAAACGGATGTTTTTCGGGTGCATTGTTCAGCTGAGGGTAGGGTTGCCACATTTTTTGTGCAAATAAAGAACATTGGTTATTAAAGGTAGAAAAAAGGTACATTGTGTCAAAATTTATACACATTGCTACTCTGTACTTTATATTTTTAATTTTTATACTCATGTTTTGGTGCTATTCCTGATACTTTTTATATTTTGCTACTTATAACTAATATTGTTTAATGTATGTTCTTTTTAATTTTATGTTATATATTTTAGGTAAAAGCCTATACTTATTGCTGCTTTACTTTATATTTTTAATTTATATACTCATGTTTTGTTGCTATTTTTTTTATATTTACTTTATATTTTGCTTTTTTTATATTTACTTTATATTTTGCTACTTATAACTTATATTGTTTAATGTATATTCATTTTAATTTTAATTTTATGTTATATTTTTTATGTTAAAGCCTATACACATTGCTGCTCTTTACTTTATATTTTTAATTTTTATACTCATGTTTTGTTGCTATTTATTTTATATTTACTTTATATTTTGCTTTTTTTATATTTACTTTATATTTTGCTACTTATAACTTATATTGTTTAATGTATATTCATTTTAATTTTAATTTTATGTTATATTTTTTATGTAAAAGCCTATACACATTGCTGCTCTTTACTTTATATTTTTAACTTTTATACTCATGTTTTGGTGCTATACAGATATTGTTTAATGTATGTGCTTTTTGAAATTTATTTTATATTCTTTATGTAAAAGCCTATACCTAATGGGCGTAAACAAATAAAAAAAATAAAGTACGATTTATTTTACTTTTTTATTTTGCTTAAAAACATATTTTTATTCATTACTTCATTACTTTCTTCAGTTTTCATTACTTTTAGTCACTTTTAACAAATAATTATAAAAAAATAATTATAATAAAATAATTATAATTATAAATTATAATTACAAAGATCAATTATAAAAGTAATATTGAAAAAAAGAAAAACCTTCTCTACACAATTACTTTTCTCTAAATTCCAAGTTCCAAAATTAGAAAATGTTTACAAAAAAACGTCAATTATACAACTAATTAAAGAAAACGTAACTGCTAAATTTGAAAAAAACACATCATTAAGATTCAAAAATAATTTTAAAATCCCAAAATATAATACCAAACTGTGTCAACAAAACTACATATACTTGGGCATAAAAAACTTCAATAACCTACCTACAGATATTAAGAAAATCGATGACTTACAACAATTAAAGAAAAAAATAAACCGACACTTTAGATCGATACAATTTGACAATTCATAACAAGACATAAAACTAATAAAGTGTAAGCCCCTCACCAAGCACATGAGCAAGTCTCATTTTTGGAGAGGCGAAGCAATAAAATAAAATGTATCTAAGTAGATTGTAATAGACAAATGTATTATGATTTAAATGTAGTTTTAATATTAAATAAAAAATAAAAAAAATAATAAAAAAATTATCACTACGAAATAACTGCACAGCATGTTTGCAGTCTATAGTATTTAAGTTAACTAGTCATTCATTTTTATCAGATTCAGAGACGCTTTGTTTCTTTCGTCTCGCCATTTGCTATTCATCACAGAAAAAACTATATAAAACCAATTAATCGTATTTTAAAAGCACTCCATCCGCCTTACACAAAACTTTACAGAAATTTTTACAATGACATTGACTATGTTGACATTTGAGGTTGCATTAAAAAACGAGCGTTTATGTGGCGACCGCCACAGGGTATATCATCAATTATCGAACCTATTCGGCAACAATCGATAACTTCATCGACCCCGGTAACTCTCTCGTTCCGTTTTACGCAAAAATTTCTACGATCAACTTTTTTTGTATGTTATAAGTAAATAGAATCCCAGAGAAATCAAATCATGCGAAATGAAGTATTTTCGCGTACTTTATTGTTCTCATAAAGTATAGAGTATAATTACCCGAAATAAGTACAATACTTTATAATAAAGTGCGGGTGGCAACCCTAGGTGAGGGCGACCCGCGGCGCGCTGACGTCAGGCCCCAGGAAGTGGGTCGCCGGTCCCCTGCAGCCCAGCAGCCCAGCAGCCCAGCAGCCCAGCAGCCTGGACGTCCCACTGAGTCACTGGTCCAGATTAAATTTAGATCAAGCCTCCCACCGCCGGACCTGTTTGCCCCGTCGGTGGAAAACTGCATCGCCATCATCACAAAACAACGGAAATAAATTAACGGAATGCCTAAATTGTGTTTTAGGGATACGCTGTTAAAAATCAGAAATTTATGTTTTTTATGTAAAAACTTAGGGAAATGGCTAAATACAAACTCTTAAGTTGGGAAGTTAAATGTTGTTATGGCGAATTTAATGTGAACCTACTAACTAACTCGATACACTCACACCATTCTTGAGTCTTCCAGTTTTTTGTTTTTTGTTTATTCTTAAAATAGGTAATACAATATTATTTATATTTCCTAATACATACATCATAAGATATAAGAATATTAAATATTTAATCAAAAGTAAGTTTCACATATTTTTTTCAAAAGTCGTTATTTTGTTTTCATCCCTAATATCCCCTGGTATTTTCATATATATGCAATTTCATCCCTCTGTACATCATAGAAGTTTCCGATCTTTTTTTCTTTCGGAATGGTAATCTTATTTCATCTTTTCTTCTTGTACAATGTACAATAGTCATGTTCATGTTGTTTTTTTTCTTCTTAATAATTCAAAGATATTGTTAATAATAATAATAATTGGATAATTTGTATAGCGCCGTTTTCGCGAAATACTCACCTCAAGGGCGCTTTACACAGAGAAATTATTATCTTACAAGACAACTTACTGCTAGAAAAGAAAAAACTTATTTACTATTACTTATTCACTAGGTGGCTTACAAGAAGTGGAATTAAAATTGAGTACTATAATAGTTTGTGAGTCCCTGAAAGAATTATGTGTTTTCGCGGAGTGCACAATATGAGTGGAAAACATTAGCTAGCGTTGTTGTGGTTAGATTTTATAGGTTTTTATAGGATTGTCTAAATAAATGCGTCTTAAGTTGTTTTTTGAACAGTGGTAAGCTGTCAGTTAGTCTCAGTTTGTTAGGTAGTTTGTTCCATAACTTTGGTCCAGCCACCGCGAAAGCACGATCACCGAAATTAGTTTTGTGGACGCGATTTACTTCAGCTAACCTATTTGTATTAGATGTTGATGCTGAGCGAAGTGTTAGTTGTCTATTATTTGCGGAGAATGGAATGCAGAAGTCGGTTATGTATTGAGGGGCCATGTTGTGAATAGCCTTAAATATTGTAAGGCAAAGCTTATATTCAATCCTCTCTGGACATCTAAGCCACATTGTTGTGTCCATTAATAATTTTATATATAAATAGAAGTATATTAAATTTAATTATTTGTCTAAATGTCATTATTTGTGAGCTTTCTAACATCCTTTTGATTCTTGTGTATCGATTTGTTTTTAGTATAATTCTTAATGCTTTATTTTGAAGTATTGTTAATTTTTTTAATTCTTCTTCATTGGCCAGAAATTGTATACTTCTGCAGTAGTTGATGTGGGGGACTATTATTAGGTTATACATATTTTTGCGAAATTCTGTTTTCATATACCTTCTGATTCTTTCCAAGAGTGAAATTCGTTTTACTATTTTTTTTGTTACATAATTAGTGTTCAATGAAAAGTTTAATTTATTATCTATAATTATTCCTAAGTATTTTATATCAGTTTTTCTTTGATCGCTTCCCCTTTGATTGATTTTATATACACTCTTCGATTGTTGAAGCCTTTTACAAGGCCATCCTCTAATATTTGGGTTTTCTGAATGCGCCAGGTCCTTCACGAATGCCTTTTGTTCCTGTTGCCTTTAAATCTCTTAGAATAATTTCTTTACCATCGTTCCACATGACCAATCCATGTTTCCTTATTTTGTCGACAAAGTTATAAACCGCTCTACCTATCATTGCTCCTAATTTCTTCATATTGTCTCTATAGTGCATAAATTTTCGCACGTGCGCCCAAGCGGCCGCGTCTTCACCGCATTCCAATCTACTTTCGTTCATTTTTGCCAATTCCACATCTATTTATTAGTGTTGTAACCAGAACTCCTTTATAGTATTGCTCAGTGTGACAGATACAGGAATAACTTTATTTGAATCGATTGTGTGGTATATTTAGGGTTATTTGGAAAACATTAATAACCTAGCAGGACTATATTTCTGCCTTGATTATGAGTCGAAAATGTTCAAGCTATTATGACCTAATATCAATAGTTACGGAGATATGCGACATCAAAGTTTTCATTTTTTTCTCAATATTTCTGACATATTTTTTTAAAACATTGGACTATGTCTCTGCCTATGATTGTAAGTAAGTAAGTAAACCAGAAGGTGCCTACCTAGTACCTACCTACCAACTATTCTGCGTTAAATTGAAAATAATTAAAATTTAATAAAAAATGTTATTATTGACTGGCATTTACCCAGCAATAAAATAAATTTGTGGATTCATGAGTGGAATAATGGAAATCTGATATAGTTCCAATATGTGCGGTGGTCCAGAAGCACAGAACATAGAATGGCGCGCCGTTGTGAGTTGTAAGCGAGACTCCCCGCCTCAACCAGGGTTGCCAGGTCTTTGCCAAATAAATACCGAACATTGAGCAAAAAAAAAAGTTTTAATCGTTTATTTATATTATTAACTTAAAATACAAAGTACCATTGCACAAGAGCGACTAGCTAACCTAATTATAAAAGTTATATTTTTTTTCACTAATGCACGCTTCCAGCAATGTCTTATTTGCTTTAACTGCCCCGCGCATTTCGCGACATGTCAGAGATGGAAAACCTTAAGGCCCCCATTCACGGGCACTCCATTTGCCAGCACTCCACATCGGTGGATGACGTCCAAATTCGTACCACACTCACGATCACTGCTCCACGCGAAGCCACTCCATTTTTTGTCAGTTTAAGTGCAACTACCGGACACGAACATGAGACAATCAATACCTCCCCATGAGAGATTAACAACACTTCGTTACTTAGCGTCTGGCATCTTATCGCATTGAAATTTTTACCTTTTAATATTTAATATCTTTTTAGAAAAGTTTTAACTCTGATAGACACATAGAAAGACCCTTCAATGTTATTTATATGAATAAACCTTGCATAGTGATAATCTGCTAGTCAAACATGGATATTAAGATTATTATTTTAGTGACATAAATTTAAAAAAGGTGTCAAAGCGTTTACATTAACATTCAGTAATGTATTACTAGGTTTAAACTAGGTGATTTTAGTTGATCAACTTCAATTATTCATATTAATTCTGTCAAATTAATAAACAAAATATCTTATTAAATTCTTTTTGAAGGTCCCTATCAAAGACGCTTTTTTTTTGAACTGTATCTTTATTCGCGCATGGATCGACCTTCTGGAATAATAACAATAGTTCTTGCATAGCGACAATTCGCTTATTTCGATCATGATAATTATGATGACAGGTCATCCAGAGATATGGCGATTCCCTGTACATCTCAATCAGCTCTAAAACAAACTCTTTTCCCGGCATCATACATCCGTCCGCGCGCACGAAGCGGCAACATCGCACAAACTAAGTAGGGACATCGATTGCGTCAAGTCTGACAGTTGAATCGTTCATTGAGGAGAAAAATTAATCAGAAAAAATACCGAACCGCCCATACTCCGGTATTTTTGTCATACCGAACACCTGGCAACCCTGGTCTCAACTGTCAACTTCGGTTGATGGATATATCGCCGTTGTGTAGTGTACAGTTTTGGAATTCTCAGGATTCCTCCTCATGGATTATGAACGAGGTATAAAACACACGAATTAAATTGTCAAATCACCGGATCTATACATCATTTTAAAAACTAAAATACGCTGAAATAAATCGTAATGAACGTTATAAGGAAGCATCTACCGCGCAATAATGTCTTTAGAATTTCCATCGAGGATTGTCGTTGATATGAGCAACATGCGAATTTTCATACCATCGAGGCTTGTCCATGTAAGGGTTCGAAAAAATCCGATTTTTATACTAAAAATAAAAAAATCATGTTTTTTTTATATATATATATATCCGATATATATCTAAAATTGGATATATATCCAAACTTCCATTGATACAAACTCGAAATAATTAGGAAATTTATTTTTTTATTTTGTAAATGAATTATTAAGTTGCTCTTTCTAATACAGTGTTATGAGTGTTTGTTTCTTTGCGTGAAATAAAAAAAAAATACAATCTAAATTTATTACAATATTCTATAGTTAATTATTAGTAAATATTTACATTAAAATCCTAACATCTAAAATTTAAAACGTACGTATTCCTACAATCTATAACCCATATACAATCTTTATATAACATATAAAATATTATCTATAGTACTCTTATTATTACAGTAATTGTAAATATAAAATTAACATTTTAATTAACTCCACTTACGTTCATTATTCACGTTTTCTGGCATCACATCATACATCTTTAATCCTGTCTACATTAAACAATTTTTATCAAAAAAAAGTATCATAAATAAACCAGCTTATGCCGTACATAGGTATTCTCGAGGGATCTTTTTAGCGGCTGGATCCCAATATTTTTCCAATTTTCTGATATAGCTTAGAAATGTCAATTTAGGTCCCACTGCGGTTTCTGTTTTCTATATTTGGTCTAAATGAATTATTTCCCAAAAGAAACATAAAACAAGACATCCTTCTATATTTTTAAAACTTTGTTTAGTTATGTATGATTTAAACGGTGAGTAATGCGTTGTTGTTATTAAGTTTTTTTTATAATAATGAAAGTTTCCTGGACTACGTAGTAAAAAATCTAGCCAGAAATCTATCTTGGTTACTACCACAACATGGTAGAGTAGCATGACTTGCAATAGCGGTACTGGATATTGAAGCCAATAGAAATTTATTTAACCTTAACATCAATACATTACTCGTCACATCAACCCTGAAGATGGACCCTGCAATAGGATCCGAAGCGTCGGCCAGAGAGGTCACATATACACAGCAGAATATCCCAGAAAACTACACACAGAAGATGGAATATGACTATTTTTATTTAGAAAGAATAAGATATTTTAAAATGGAATGTAATAATTTCCAAAATTCTGAAATGTTTATTTCATTAAGTATATCAGGACCTAGTGATGTATGTCGCTTCTGTAATTGGGTCTCCTGGCCTGTTGAAGCGTAAAAAAAATCACGGGAAATGCTTCTGGATGATGTTAAACTTCCCTGGTGGTGGTGGGATTGTGGTGAAAGGACGCTGAGAGTAGCTGCTGCATACATTGCCCCTGAAATTAGAATCCTCAACAAAATTCCGTACTTAAAAAAAGAGGAAAAAACCTACAGTTAACTTTAATATTTAGAATTAATATTTTATTCATGAAAATACTCTCCGCTATAAATTTACAAATGTTAATGTAACTTGCTGATAGCTTATATCGCAGTTAGGTGGATCATTTCTAATATTATACTCGAATATAAATAGATGAATATTATAATATATACAGGCTGTCCCGTATTTCGACGTCAAGACGAAATCGGGTAATAGGCCAAGTCATAATAAAAAATAAAATAAAAACAGTCGGTTAAAACTGGGCAAAGTATTGATTTTGAATAAAAAAATGACCTTTTCTTCCAAGCTGGAGCAGTTGGCTTTGAATTTTGGACAAAAGTTTACAGAAGCATTATTCAGGATCACAAAATAATAAAAAAAAATGAAGAAAAATAAAGATTTGTAGCAACAGGAGTG
This sequence comes from Agrypnia vestita, assembly GCA_016648135.1. Lineage (NCBI taxonomy): Eukaryota > Metazoa > Arthropoda > Insecta > Trichoptera > Phryganeidae > Agrypnia > Agrypnia vestita. The sequence continues at coordinate 110,366 of JADDOH010007193.1, forward strand.
AAAAGACCGTCACAGGTGTAGATTTTTTTTAATGCTTATAATTTTTAAAACACATGACTTAGTTTTTTAATTTTTTTTCTGAAACTATTAAGACTTGGACGTCGAGATACAGGACACGATGAAACGCGAAAAAAATTAATTTAACGGGTTCAAAAATAAATGTTTTATTTCCATAAAGGTACATTTTGTAAATATAACACACAACCTATCATAAATAATGTATATTGATTAATTCGGGGAGGCGTTAAGCTTCAACCCCCAATTAGTGCGCCCCAAGTTTCCGCAGTAAATAAAGGGTTTAAAACAATCTTCCCTCTTAACGTCCGCGAAAACCTAGACGTGATTATTATATAACATCTTCATTAAACATTAAGGGAGGCTGAATAAACGTGGCTACGTCCTACTTCCGACTGGGTTGCACGTTTCAGAGAGCCATATTGTTGCATTGCGCTCTTCGCGTTTAATTTTGTCATAAAGCTGCGCTATTTCCTCGGTTCCAAGAAATCCGCGGCCGTTAAATAATGGTTGCCAGACGGTAAGTGTGTCAAGACTATAAAACTGTACGGTGTTGCGTAGGTACCTACTATATCCCTGGTGCACGCTTTTAATTGCTCACCGTTTGTTCTCAACACGTCGGATGAAATCATCGGATGGCTCGTTTTGCAACCGCCGCCTGTCATTTCAACACGTAATGTGTGGCGGCGTAGTTCGTTTGCGAATGCACCGCGCTATATTTTTTGTTCAATTGTGTCCGGTGTGTTCAAATAATAAATGACCATGAATCAGAAACCAATACTTCTTCTTCTTCTTCTTCTTCCTCAGCCTTTTTCCCTCCACTGCTGGATGTAGGCCTCTTCCATTTTTTCCCACTCGTCTCTGTTTCTCCCCATTCGCATCCAGGTTCTTCCTGCTTGCTGGACTATGTCATCAGACCACCTTTTGGGAGGTCTTCCGACGCTTCTATTTTTTGTCCAGGGCCTCCACTGTAGGATTCTGGGTGCCCATCTAGTATCCTCCTGTCGAGCCATATGTCCAGCCCACTGCCATTTTAGTTTTGCAATACGGTCCATAATATCAGCAACTTTTGTTCGGCGTCTTATTTCTTCATTTCTGATTTTATCCCGAAGGCTTACGCCGAGCATCTGCCTTTCCATGGCCCGCTGTGTACATTTTAATTTTTGTATGCTTTTTTCTGTCAGTGTTGCTGTTTCTAGTCCATATGTCAGCATCGGTAGAATACATGTATCGAACATTTTTCTTTTCAACCAATACACGCATGTTCAATACTCACGTAATTATAAAACAGAATGCCGTCGGCAGCGGCGTCATTTATTGGCGCATTTCATACTTTGGAATTTTTATTTTTAAATCATAATTAAGGTGTTTTTAATAAAAAAAACTAACTTTTAATAAGTGAGTAAGGCCCAAAATACGGGAATAAATGGAATATACTGTTTAAAATAATCTCTTTATATGAATAAAAAGTGTTTTAAAATCAAGAAAGAAACGTAAAAATTTCTTGCAAATTTTAAACATTATTACTTAATATTTAACATTAATTATCTAAGTACGGATTCAAGATAATGAAGTAAACTTTGTAAGTATAAAAAAAACATACTATGCGTACATATAAATATTCATTAAAACTTTGTTCCGCCTAGGATACTAAAAATGATTCCTTTGGCCGCGGCCTGTCAATTGATGCTTATATTTACTTAATTATTATAAATAATGTTCAGTTAATTACTTTTATATAAGAACAAAGGTTCTATTTAAGTTATTGCCCTAAAAAAATTGCAGTCTAGAATATACATTCTAATATAAATGAATAGAGAAGAGGGACCACCACACACCCAGGGCCATTCTATGAGCAATATCTCCCATAACGGTCCTATTTTCGCCACCTATTTTAGGAATTTTTAAAATGCTAAAGTGGCTTTACTCACCGCCCCGCCGGCACTCATGGAAATGCGAGCGGGGCGAAGAGGCGTCTACACAAAACCTCTATTCTGCCTCCAAAGCGCAGGGAAAAATGAACGAATAATAAAAACCCACATTTTCGTAAAAAAAAAAACGCCGAAATATGCATTTACAGTGAATGTCCAGCCTTAAGAACGTTAATATATCCTTAACCCGGTGACCAGATAACTCCGTACGTAGAAACTGCATACAAAGTACCTAATAGAAATTATATTTTTAGGTCAGGTTAGATCATGCCCCGCACACAACATAAAGGCAGCAGAAAAAGCTAAAATAAGTAAAAGATCTCATCTATTTAACTTCTCGATTTAAATGTGAACATATTCCTTGACTATATAGTTCAGGACCATTACGAAAATGTTATTTATATTATATAAACGATTGTCGCTTTACAACCACGGCGTGTCCCTTTTAAGGTAATGTCAGATAAGTTGCATCATTACTAATGATGCAACTTATCTTGTGTATATACACACAATGATTAGTGATGTGCCGGATCGTTAAAAATATATATCCGCGGATACGGATACGGATTATTGGTGACTTGATCCGCGAATACGGATATCCTCAAGATCCATTAAAGCATTGGCAGATTATCAGTAAAAAATTCGGAGCTCTGAGTCACACTGCTGGCACATATTTATCATCACCTGCACAACAAGCATTCCAAGTGAGCACTTTTTCAGTGCGGATTATTTTTTTGATTATGATTCTCATCGTAATAGACTGTTGCTGGACAAAGCTGCCAAGTTACTCTTTTTGAAGTACAATTTACCACTACTTTTTTAATTATGACATATCATTTTTAAAGTTCCTGAAAATGGGATAGTTATTTTTCTAATATTAAAACTCCGCAGTATTAATTTAATTCAAACAATTATTTTAAATAGAACTACAATACTACCATAAATCAATATATATATATAAAAAGAAACCCGTGTTTCCCTACCCGCCAAGCTTTTTCCACAACTAGCTACAACCACTACCGGTGGTTATGGTGGTGGATAGCCCTTGGTGTCACATCGAAAATATGCGAGTTTGGTGGGGGTGGCTGTGCGTGGGTGGGAGTGGGTGACGAAAATGTACTTTCTAGCACATTGTTTTGTTATGGGAAGGCCGCAAATGCTTCATATTGTTTAAAAATAGGCGAGCTGACTGTGTTGGTGAGTCTAGAAGGTTCCGGAAAAACCTGCTCTAGAAAGTTCTGGAAGGAGAAGGTTCTAGAAAATTCCCGAAAATTCTATAAGGTTCTAAACTGAGTGGTGGAATATGTCGGTGTGTCTAGAAGGTTCCTGTACATTCGAATTTCTTGAAAGTTCTGGAAGGAGAATGTTCTAGAAGGTTCGCGAAAGTTCTATGACGATTCAGTGTTCTAAAAATCTACGCGTGCGAAGCCGCGCGGGCACAGCTAGTGTATTAATATTTGATTTTTGCAATATAAATGTGCCAAATGTGTGATTCAAATAAATAAACATTAATTTAAATGGAATTTAAAAGTATTTCATTGCTACCTAATCAACTATACTTAAAATTTCATATATGTTATGAAATTTAATAATGTTAAAGATTCATTTAAGATCCGCAAAAAAGCAACGGATACGGATCTTTCTTCTCCTTCGGATATCCGCGGATACGGATACAGATATCCGGCACATCACTAATAATTATATATCGTTTCCAACGATTTCAATGTAATGGAATGATGATTTATTTATGTATGAGACAAAAATAGTCAAAAACATAAAAAGTCATTGAAAGTCACTGCTGAATGTTAAAATATTATATTGGTGAAGACGACGATGAAACTGTAAGCGACGTCTGAAGTGCAGTGTGATTTGATAAAAATAATTAGTCCCTTTCAACATTTCAGGTGAGTTTTTCGATTCACGATTAATTTAATTCAAAGATCTATTAGGATCTGATTAGTAACCAATAAGTCAAAATTCTCTCGGACGTTTTTTTTTAACACAGATTTCTGCAATATTATCCACTGACCCATTTCACAAGCGTACACATCATGTATTCTTGGACAAGGGCCAGAATCCACTGCACAAATGTACTTATTTATTTATTTTATTTATTCATTCATTTACGCCTAAATAGGCTTTTACATATGTAGGTATATAACAGTTATTTGCAAAAATAATATAAACAGAGAGAAAAACAAAAAAAAGAAAGTGTATATAATTTACATTATGGCGGAATGAAGCGCTCTCAGTATCGCGCCCCTATACTCGCATGTGTTGATGCTTGAATAATTTTTATAAATTTTTTTAAAATTGAGATGTATTTTTCATTGAAGATTGCTTTAATACATTTATTTCTACTGATTCGTTTTAAAAAACGATTTCAGTATAGGAAAGACATCAAATATAATACGGAAACTAAACCCGGGTGTGCTTATTTCTATCACGCAGCAGTCACGGATTTAGGTTACACTGCTAATTACGATGGAGCATTTCTACAAGAGGTTGTATTTATCTGAACTGAAGAAAAACAATATTTCAATTTGTTACATAGGTATATCTGTGGAAGCTCTTTGTTATTCTTGAAAAATATGTATAGTATTACAATTAATCGTTCATTTTGTTTAATTTATATCCTTTCATTTATCTCATCATTGTGGAGTTTCGTTCTGTGTTATATTATTGTTATTGATTTTCTGTGTTGTTAGAAACGATGTTAGGTAAGAAATTCAAGTTGTAAATTATTGTCAGAGTTTAGTTTATTCTTATTGAGCTTGTTTTGTTTCCGGTTTACAGAAAGGTATGTGTTTTACCATTGAAATATGCCTCGTACATGGAGCTCGACCAACGTAAATTGGCGTGCGGCGACTTTGGAACTAAAACCCGCCCCACCCGCACCCGGCGGTAAACCCTCGCCCTATCATTCAGTTCAATCTCGTATTTGCGCGTGAACTGTGACATCATGATTTCCAATGTACACTGAATTATTATGTCCAAAACAGTCCGGGGTGGTGCAAGAACAATTGCCTTCGCAAAACTTTAATGAAGTATTAAAGTTTTGCGAAGGTGAAAAGGCAAATGATGGACCAATATTACCGTTTGACTGGTTTGTTTATTTAGTGTTGCCCGACTAAATTTCTATTAAAGGCTCCGACATCGGTCACCGGACACTCTGTATATTATGTATTGTGTAATAAATTTACTCGGTGGCAACTTCTGTTTCGCGACAGGGACGCCCTTTCTCGCACGCCAATTTATACTGGTCGCACTCTAATATTATTATTTTTGGCGTGTCTTCGTGTATTTTATGAAACAAGCAAATCAGGCAGGTCTTTAATTAAATAATTTTGTATTTATGTATAGTTGATTTGAGGTGTCTGTCTATGACGAGTCCTTGGTATTTTGTCTATTCTAGTTCATTAAGTGCTCCCTTTGATGAGTTTTTGATGGGTCAGGGGTGGTTAACGCATAGAAGATTAAAGATCTCCAATGCGGTAGTGTGAAAGGAAGATTCCTAGTCTACCGGGAGAATCTTCCGGTGTTCAAATTAGCGTACGGCAGAGCAAGTAAAATAGGCATGAAGTAAAATGGTAATTATATAATACTCGCTGTAATGCACTGATGTTTATTTGATATCTTTACAGCCGAAATGGTTTAAACGTAGAAATTCAACGGTTAGTGATAGAATGTTTTTGGCTTCTCGTTTGCTGAACTTGCTATCTGTTATGGTTAGAATAGAGCTGAAGCCAATACGTTGGAGATCTCCTTTACCACAAGTTATTGATTAAGCTTTATAGTAGTAATGCAACGAATACGAATAAGAATATTCGTATTCGCCGAATAGTAGATATTTACCGAATATTCGTATTCGCCGAATATCACCACGAATAGTTAAAACAATCTATTTATAACATAAGGCAACGCAAATTACGGTTTGACTATGCACCTTGAATCCTACGCACTATATTATCGGGGATTCCCCTAACATTGAATGAATGGATTTGTTTAGTTTTCAAGTTATTAATTGTTACTTGTTTCACATAAGTTCTTTTATCTAGTTTCGTTGCGTTATTAATAAGGTTAAGTGCTCATTTCATGTATTATAGTTTTTGTTTTGTAATACGTATTCGTACGTTCGTTCCATTTTATTTCCGTCGTGTGTAAAAGTGTCGACTCTTATAAAATAATTTCAAATTAAATATAATAACATGACCTCTCGTAAGCGTGAAAAAAGTGATATTTGGAAACATTTTAATAAGAAATCTGGTAAGTTAAATTTAAATATACCAGTGGTAAATTTTAATTATTAAATCTCTTAGTAAAAAAAAAACAGTGGTGTATTATATTACCTTGTTGAATTATTCGTATTTGTATTCGCCGAATAGTACGTTTGATATTCGTATTCGGATTCGTATTCGTGAAAGTAGTATTCGTTGCATCACTACTTTACAGTCTAAACTATACGTACCTACATATATACAAAACTATATGTATGTACAATAAAAAACTATCTTCTAAATTAAATAGTTTTTCAGCTTAGTACTTACCCTGGAAAAATAAGCTTTGATAACGTTAATCAAATTGGGCGTAGCTCTCTGTGTAGATGACGAGAATGTGTAGAATCGTCCTTTAAAATCTGTAACAAGATAAAAGTGAAATATTAGTATAAGATTATTCAATGACATAATGAAATGTAAGAATATTACAATTTTAGCGACTCGTGTAGACCGTCCAACAAGACTATTATTGTAAGTCGTAATTCTCTTTCTAAATTGTTAGTAGGTACTTATTACTACGTACGCGCATTAAAAATCTACTCTCGAGTATGTTTTAGAATAAAATTATCCCCAAGGACAAGCATCGCCCAGCTGTGCACCCGCTCCTATAAACAATTGAAACGAGACATCGGTGGACCAAAAATAATTACACCGACGAGTGTAGAAAATTAACGATACAGAAAATATAATAAAACAATCGCACGTTGCTGGAAATATTGTCCAATACCTGCAGAAGATATTTTTATTTGCGTCATACTAAAGACGTTCTATTTAGTTAATAAATCTAGGCACTAATAATTATAACTATAGTCCATTTTCCACATACAGTGGAACCTCACACACATGCACACACGCAGGCACTTTCTTTTTTTAACATATTTCTTTTCATAAAAATAATTAACTCTGATTGAAATTGATTTCACAAAACAATGGATTTGATTTAAATTTAGTGAAAATCATGTGCAGATCTGATGCTTTGCATTTACTTTTGTTAAGAAACATATTTGTAGATCAAACTCAGCTTCAGACAATTGATTACAATTTATTTGGATATGAAGAGATAAATGGTAACCTCTAGCCACAAGAAATGACGAAGCAACTTTTGTGAGAGTATTTGATTCAGTATTAGTAAATTCGCAGCGAATTGTCGAACGATGGCTTGTAATTGTAAAAAAAATATAAATTGACTTGTAAAAATATGAATAATTGATTATTTGTATTTTTTCGTGTATGTATCTTTAAATTTGCTTTTTCTCATTAAATATTTTTTTAAGAACAATTTATGATTTTTTTATTAATAATTTTTATTTTCATTTTATTTGACTACCTATTATTACCTTTGATTATTTAAAAAAACTAATGACAATAAAATAATCATTAAAATAGCTCAATAGCGTGTACTCAATCAATTTACTTGCTGCGTAGAGGGAGGGGGTATAAAAAAAATTGGACCCCCAGGGTTTCTGGAAACATTCATATTGTTAATCTATAAGCTATTCTGAACTTGAATCAATTACCAGAATACGGTCCTCATATTATGCATACTCAAGTACCTCTGGCGCCTGGACTAAGAGTGTGGTTTTATTTTAATTTAGTCGAAACAAATATCACTTTTTTGCGATATTGTGTACACTGCACTGAATAATTTAAAACCATTTAAAATAGGTTTTTTATTTTAACTTTCCATGCTCACAATATGAGTTATTAATTACTACTATAGTTTCGAGAGGAGCAGTCCCTCTTGTCTTTAGATATAGTTAATACAAATCCTAGCATACCTCGGATGCACAAACTTGGCAATGAACTACCTACATATGTCGACATTTTAAATCTATCTCTCTCAAAATTTAAAAAATCATTATATGATCATTTCTTTTCAAAATATTAAATTTTTATATAATGTCTTAAATTTTTTATATTTACCTTTTATATATTGCTATATTATCGGTGAGTAAAAATTTCTGAGATCACTACTTTACACTTTTTTGCATATATACTTTTTTTACATATATGTCTGACCTCATTATGTTTAAACTATGTATATATACATTTTTACATTTATACCCTTTATTTTTCTTTTACATTTAATCGTTTGTTGTATTTTAATTATGTATAAACCTGTTGTAAAAGGCTATTAAGCCGTGTAATTAATAAAATAAATAAATAAATAAATAAAATAAATACCTTACTTAAATTCAATATATATCAATCTATTCGGGCAGGTCAGGGAGGCGCGCGGTGGATTGATTGATAAATTTTGGATTTAAATTCTATTGTGTATGTAAACAAAGTAAAAATCATGTTTTAAATTGAAAAAATGTTGCATCACGAAGTATATTAAATTTAAAATCATATTTAATGTCCAAAAAAATAATTGAGGATTGGATTGTTATGTCCGGTCACAGTCCATTGGATTTTACAAGAGCTTAGAGTTTTCTCACACTCTTTGTAAAATATTATCAGTCAGACTAAGTAATTTTTGTTGACTCAATTATATGATAATATAATTATTATTGTTTTATAATGATAAATCTCTAGACTTTTAACAATATTGTATTTTATGTCTCTGACTCACATTCATTATTATTTGTAGGTACAGTCGTAGATTACTATTATCAGTATTATAACATTAATTTGAAATATATCAATAAAAGTAGTCACCAATAATAAGCAAAATGAGTGGAAAATGGATTTTCTATTATAATATCAATGCCAAAATATCATTCGATGATTGTTATGTTATCACGTAATGACAAAAGTACACACATACACACAAGCTTATGTTATATAGGTACTGTAACATCGTTTAACTAACGGCGATTTGGGGACTATAGTATGGCGGTGCGGTGCGGCTGATCGGAAGCCTAAAGAACGAATAGAACGAAGCCGACGACGGCGGTTCATACCACGCGTCGTTTTCCCACTTTTTAATTCCTTCTTTGGTCGTTCGACCGTTTACGCGCGTTTATCTTTGTAAACTCGAATTGTATGATACACATTGTAATCGGACCCTGTAAATCTCGAATCACCTGAAATAAATTAAAGTGTACTATAAAATTGATAAAGTGTGTATACCTACCGTGAGTACCTACTTGCTATTTTGTGTCTTCCTTACTTGCTTGGCACACGTTACACTACAACCTTTACATATGTATATTGAGACACTACATGAACACCGAAAGGCTTCTTCCTCACGCCTTCCAAATTGATGACCATCACCATCTACTACATCAATTCTGCCGAACAGTATAATGATATTAAATTGAGCAATATCCCCTTCTGTGCTACCAACTAAGAAAATACTACTGAATTACCAAGAATTCAATGCGCTTCGTTAGCTGAATTTTAAAATACACGTCACCATCTTAATGATTAGTCTTTCATTGACAGCTTGAAGCTTCCGCAGTGAAGACTCTGAAACTCGATCTGAAATGAATACCGAGTGCCGGAAAGTGTCAGGCAGGAATGTATTCAATAAGAAACATGGCGTTGATTATAAAAATGGGTATAACAAATCTTCCATCGGTTACTTCACTCCCAGCGGTTTTGTGTTACACGGTGTGCCCGCCATAACAAACGCGCGTATAATGGCGGATTCCCGCCAAGCTGGATCGCTTAATTTGTTATTCCGCGGGAGTAATGCAGGCCGGAATGTCAAGGAAAGGTAAACATTACTTTAGAAATAACTAAGAACAAGTGTACCATTCAGTCCTTCGATGAAATCTTGATAACCACATTAGTGACACTGCTCAGAGATAAATAAGTTTATAAACTTTTGAAATTCTCGTCGAAACAAATAAAGGGTTAGCATTGTTGACGATAGACTACGCATGAGAACATAGTAATGCCGAAGTGAGTAAGATATACCACGCATATTTTCGAATTTTAATATACATACTATACCCCCCTGTTCTCAGGGTAATATTATAAGGTTCATAATGGTAATTCAAAGGGTAAGGCCCGTCTTATAATATAAAGAAGATTATCGTTATAAGAAAAAATAGACTGGACGTACTTATTTATGTACGCGTAGGTATAGTTTTCATGAGAAATATCAAGACATCCGTCAAATGTCATTACGTCAAAATTGACGACGCGTACAATGTTATATAAAAGCGTTAAAGAAATGATTGTCAATGTGAAAGGTACTACTAGGGAGTAGGTACTTACCTAGAAATAATTAATTTTTCTTACAATGGAGATAGAAATAATAGATTTGCAGTCATTCGCACCCAGACTACATAATAATTATGAACTGTAAAATTATTTTATAATCAAATGCAAGTATTTGGTTATTTGTTTCGCTGATAATTAATTATTGAATAACGATTACTACAATAAATTAATCTGTATGGAAATATAAAAATATTACTTATATTTTTATTAATTCAATCGCGATGTAGGTACCTACACGATGTAAGTACTTCAGTATGTCAAAAAACTATACGAAATTATTAAAAATAGGTATATGCATATTTATACGGCTGATGGTGTTTCCATATTTAATTAGCCATTCTATTCCATTTACACTGCATATTGCTTGCAAAAATAAAATAAAAATGGTGGGTAAAATTGTGTCGCCATGTTTTACATTTTGTATTATAGCGAATTTAAAAAATAAGGTACTTTACATTGTAAAGTGATATCGGAGAAGCAATATTTTTCTGAGAAAAGCCTTCGCCGTCTAAAATGTTGCTGTCAAATACCTCAAGATGGATTAGACAAGACTAGTGACGTACAAACCAGGGTATTGTGAATTGAAGGTACTCCGATCATGCCGGTTTAAGGTCGAGAAATTGAATGAACGAACTTTAAGTAGTGGTATATGTATCTACTTGAGTGGAACATCTTAAATGTACCTACCTACATTAAAAATCATAATATTTGAAAACTGTTGTACACTCGTTTTGCTTACAATTTGCATATTTAGAAATTTGATCAAAACAACAATTCGGTTCACAAATACTTTCAAAAGATTATGTTAAATGCAGCATCTTAAACGGACGCAGTTATGCAGAAATCATCTAACCCAAAAAACACGGAACTGAGAAAATGGCTTCTAAAAATTTGAACCTACAAAAATCTATTACGTCAATATTTAATTCATTATTGCATATTTTTTTGCGTAGGGCTCATTCTAGAGATGTTTTTTCATATATTTTTATTGTTATTGTAAGAAAAAACTTTTGTTAACGAAGATGTGACCTATTTTATAGATTGGATTCTTTCTACAACATGTCTAAATGTTCAAAAACAGTAGGACTTATTTTTTCTATGGGTTCTATGTCTATGAATTTGATAAACCATGAAGTAAAAAGTATTTTCTGAGGAATAGAAAACGCTCAACCCCCTTAGAAGTTTTCAAGAAAATTATTATTGTTTAGTAAAAATAGAATTAAAAAGTTGCATAATTCGTCCATGCCACATGGATTTTGTAATCAATATTTTAGTTTGCCGAGGATTTGTAAATTTGAAACAGCGGAAAACAGTCAAACCACTTATTTTAATTTAAGAGTTCATTCAACGGTTAATTATTTAATTTACAAAAAAAAATATCACTTTGAACTCGGACATTTTCAGCACGTAAATATGTATTGAGCTGTCCGAACCCGTACATAACTCATTTTTAGCATTTTGTGGGTTGGATGCTGTCTGCATATCTACTTTCAAATATTAATTGAAAACAAAACTTCAGTATCTTCAGCTCGTTCGTACAGTCCTATGTTTTCCATGTTCCTATAAGTCAAATGGTGACATTATCCAGTCTTTTTTTCTACCTTTTTAAATATCTAGTTGTGATATGAATGCCCTGTCAATTCTTACACATTAACTACTTCCCTACGGGCTTACGTGCATGACGCAATATTGCAATCGAGCATTCTTATAGAACGCTTTATTTAATCGTATTGCATTGACCTTACAAAAACCCCAGCGTTCAATCTGGGTTTATTCCTTGTTTCACATCACTAATGGAGTCTAATGAGAGTGGCGGCGGATATGAGGTACAGGGAGGGTAAATGGGAAATAGAAGGTAAACAGGAGTAGCTGGGGGCCGCCGCGACCCCAGACAGATTGCTTTACAGGGCAGGGCATTATATTTTTGTTTAAAATTACAAAATATTGAGAATTTGAAACACGTTGTATAGTGCGAGGGACAAGGTGAAGAATGGCATTGTAACGGCTGAAAAACAGCACAGCATATTTCAAGACGCGATGGTCAAAGAATGTTCTTAAATGGTACAGTAGCCGGCAAACATCTTGAAATTTTTCGGCGTAGTGGGGGGAAGTTTGCGCATGTACCATTCCACCAACGAGACCCAAAATTTGTCTTCTGCGCGTTCCCCCACTACGCCAAAAAATTTCAAGAAGTTTGCCGGCAACTGTATCTATGATGTCTCGATAAATAGACGAAATTATCGGAGCAGCGGATGTAACGTCGCGAAAATCGACCGAAGATTAAAGAGAGAGGTGTAGTCTTGGGAAGGCTTTCATCCAGTAGTGGGTTAATCAGATTAGGAATATGATGGTAATTATGATGACGATGATATTGATCAAACGAAGCCTGGAACTGACAGAAGAGGAACGAAATGAGACTGAATGCAGTGGAGATGAGATCCTTAGATGTATGTGTGTATACCTATCCATTTATAATAGAGTAAAGAACGAAGATATTAGGAATAAATGTAAAGCCGATAATTAAATAGTTAAAAAGGATCGCTCATACGGTTTGGGCGCGTTGAGCGAATGAATGGGGAAAGAATGATAAGAAAGATATATAAAGCACGTGTTGACGGAACCAGAAACACAGGGCGACCGCGGAAGACGTGGTATGACCAGATTAACTACCTGGAAGATGGTCCTGTTAGAAGCCTCAACAATCAAGCCAAGCTTGCATGCGAAGATGTATGAAGAGTGTGGCGCTCCATCCTCTTTGCCTACTCCCACGGGGAAATGGCGTAATGATAAGTAAGAATGTTGATGATGAACCAAGATATTACGAAGGTTTTTGCACAAAAAATCAATACCACCCCAATAAAATATAATGGTTTATGCACGATGTGCGATTTCCGCAATGACTCCTCTGGAACAGGCTATTTGTATGCGTTGCAGGTTGCAGGGCGCTCCCGGTGCATCCTGGGGTCCTGGGGATATCCGGGGGATGCAGAGTAATGGCCAATGCCGTGCACCAAATCACTCGCTCCTGAGGGACGCTCCATACTCCGTGTACGCATCTTACGGCAAACGGAAAATACGTAATACTCTATGGGGTGACGCGGAACTGGCGTCTTCATAAAGACAGTAAATTCAGGTGGAATACGAGTCTGTGTGAAATTGGTTATTAATTTTTTCTCGAGGACAGATACTATCAGACTTAAGAATTTTATAAATGCTGTATCTGAAATGCCATTAAGAAACTTGTTGGCGGATCGCGCTGACTAGCGAACTTGACCGAGATATTTACAAGAGTAATTTTTTAGTGTATATTATAGATATCTCACAGAGACGAAACTGTATTAATTATGGGAAAGTAGGTATAGAAGTCATTTGGGTGTACACAGGACTTATGACCTGTCTTTTTATGGTTGGCTTAAGTGATCACTTTACACAATTGTAACATTCGCCATTTCCACCCATGATAGAATATACCATGCTTATTCATTTTTTGGAAGTTGTATATATGTTCAAATTGCGTGGAAAGCTTTCATATATGAGTTGTAAGCGCCTTTTCCATGCGGCCTGTACAAAGCCATTTTCATTCCCCTAAATCCCCACAGATGTCGCTAATGAGAAAATCTAAATTGATTTGTTCTGAAAGATTTGAACAAACTCAAAATATTCTGAATAGTAATTTTTTAGTTATCGTGTCCACAGTATCCCTTAAAATCCGTCATACAAATTAACACTTTTTATGCCACTAACTATATAACCTATAAATTTGACGCGTCTCGTCTGCTTGTGAATATTTAATTGATTAAAAGGTTGAGCAAGCAAGAATGTAATGTATAGAGCAAAGGGTTACACTAGTTAGATTAAGTTAAATAAAGTGTTAGATGTATAATAATTTTTATTAAATTTTTTTATACGTATGTACCTACCTATGTCTCAAAGATATAAAAATACGAGTAGGTATAAACCTCAAAAAATTAGACTGAATTATGCTTCTAACAATGTGCCTATTATATAGAGAACAACGGTTGAGTCCAAAAACAAGATTTACAATGGAGAACTTTTTACATTTTGCTTTATTTACCATAAATCGTAGAAAATGAATACGAAAACAAATATTTAGGTATAAACAAACTATTAATCTATTAATGTATATTATAGATATCTCACAGAGACGAAACTGTATTAATTATGGGAAAGTAGGTATAGAAGTCATTTGGGTGTAATAGGACTTATGACCTATCTTTTTATGGTTGGCTTAAGTGATCACTTTACACAATTGTAACATTCGCCATTTCCACCCATGATAGAATATACCATGCTTATTCATTTTTTGGAAGTTGTATATATGTTCAAATTGCGTGGAAAGCTTTCATATATGAGTAATAAGCACCTTTTCCATGTGGCCTGTACAAAGCCATTTTCATTCCCCTAAATCCCCACAGATGTCGCTAATGAAAAAATCTACATTGATTTTTTACAGAATTTTGAGAGCAATATACTTTATTGTGTGTAATGAAATTCATCCGAATATTCTGAATATTAATCTATTATTTATGTATATTTTTTGATGTTTGACAAATACAGACATATAACTAGTGCTCTGTAAACATCCGTCTTGCTACATATAGTCGAAATATTTGTATTATCTAGTAACTAGTAAATGAAAACTTGAACTAACTTGGACTAGGAGATATTCTTATATTGAATAAATTTTATGCTTTTACTGTGACACATAAAGCATGGTGTAAAGTGGGGATTGGTAGTTAGGTATTGTATACGTTGCAATCATGTACCCTCCTAACGACCCAGCGACCCCTTGGATAAGGCTGAGTGGATAGGCAATTGAAAAGTGTGAGACAGGTGGGTGGAAGTATTTTGGGACCTGAAACTAGAGGAATAAGGAGAGCACGAGGATATGCATACACGGAAGATAAAAATGTTCAGCAAAAACCTCATTAATTTAAAAAAAATTCACCCCTGAAGTTTTCGTACATTTGAGATGTCTGCGTTTTTAACAAAAGGACTTTTTAGAAGCTGCTTTTGCTGTCGGACAACTGAAAAGTTTGAGTGTTTTTTTATTACAACGCTCATCATTTGTAGCGCGCGAGAAATACCTCGGGCGCATTTATTGTACCTTTCTAAAATGTTAAAGCAGACTCTCGATTATCTGAGGTAATCCGAAAACAATCCGGTAATCTGTTTGTAACTTGTGTTAACAAATGTAAATAAACAATAAAAAAATTAAAAAAATCTTAATAAAAAACTAACCCATAAAAATCAAGTTTTTATCATATTCCCTTTCTCATTTAATCAGGTGCCTACTGCACGCGTCGGGGTCATTACTCATTTATAACGATTCCAGTTTGAAAAAAAAAACATTAAAATTACGAAAAATTCAAAATTACACTGCAATTATTAAATTTTTTAAGCGAAAATTTGTTGGATCATTTTTATTGTCGCAAAGAGTCTGCCTACAAAGTTTCAGCTCGATTGGATCACGAGAAAAGGGTTAAAAATCGATCCAATTTTTTTTCGGGCAGACAACAAACCGCAGACGCTACGAGTTAAGGTCACGTCCAGACACGCGGGAATCGTGCGATTGCAAATCGCGCGTTTCAAAACGCACGATGTGTGTCATGTGTTCAGACAGCCGCGGTTAATAAGCGATTTGTGTGCGCGCGCGAATAATAAACGTCAGTTTGACAGCTCCGATGCCGTTCTCCGTCTTTGAATATCAGAAATAAATTCGCTCATTACTTTGTGAACGACGGCTGTGTTCCATGGCAAGACACAAAAATATAATTCTGTCAGTTCATTTTTGTTGAATAACCTACTTACCTAAAATACTCTTTTTTTCCAACGTGTCTTCACCATTTCCAAATATCTCCACCAACTCCTGCCAAGCTTGGATCTTGGCAATTTTATTTGAGTAATCCTCACATTGAAGATCCCACATTGCAGGTCTTTTCTCCACTTCATCAATAAAAAGTTCAGTGTCCAAGCGATGTTGTGACAGGAGCACGCGTGTGAGCTCGTTATGGATCTATTTTCTAACGGTTGAGTGGCGGGCACCGCGCGGTTTGATTAGCCGCGCGGTTACATCTGAACGATTATATACAAACCTACATAAATAAGACCCGCGTGGATCCAATGCGATTCTGAAACCGCGCGGTTGAACAAGCCCTAAAAGAAAGGGAGTCTGAAACCGCGTGGTCTGAACAAGCCCTAAAAGAAAGGGAGTAATAAAAATATCATATAACACAAAATTGAGGATATAAAAGAACCGGTATAAATAATTTTAAGAAATTGTGTTATACTAGTATAACTCATCTCTGCATAGGATCATACAGATCATTTTTCCCCATTCTCAGGTTAACAACATCTTTATAATATTTCAAGATTTAGGCTGGCGCCACACTGCGCGGATGATCCACCGCGTCAATTCGGCAAAGCAATTTGATCGACCGATCATCCGCGTAGCGTGTTTGATGAGCGCATATTGTATGGAAATAAACGTTGCGGCGTTCCGCGACGGAAAAGACGGAAAAGCGGCGAAAGATGCGTTTAGTATGACGCCGGCGCCGCCGCCGACCATAAAGATAAAAAATACCCGAAAAGTTTCTATGAAAAATATATCAAATGTGAATATTTCTATGTTTATGGCGGATAATTTAATATAAGAACACTTTGGATGGATAAATTAGTAAATCAAACTGATTTCTGACATCTTTTGAAATAATATGAATACTTATATTAGTTTTATATTCATCTCGTCTTAATTGACGATTTTTATAGTGACGTATATCAACAGAAATGGATCCGTGTGTATTCTCTTCAAACATCGTCTGAATTTTATTTCTAGTTCAGATGGTGTACCTACCTACTGTTCCGGTTAAACCGCAACACGGCTGATGCGACCCTGGATAATCAAGAGTACAGTATTTTGTTTTACTCAGCAAACGTATGTTTTCTACTCAAGAAAATTTCTGTGGTAGTTAAAGGAATGCCTCCTCACCTATTGTGAAATTGTACGTTTACGAGAGAATAATAAAGGCAAATTTTTGCGAGACATGAATAAAAGAAATGTCTCGTAGACTTTAACTAAATGTCGAGTAAAAAACAGTTTAAACAAACCATTTCCTGAGCATTTTGATGTTGGTAACGTCTCGTTTCGCGAGGGAAGCAATTACTAGGTACTGTGTAAAAGTTATATCAGAAAACATTACTGTACTCGTAATTGGTTTTGAACGAATTATACTCGCAATCCAACTGTAAAACAATGTGGTATTTACATGCTAGTGTAGTGACTGTCCTGACGAAGAGATGGGTAGACTAAAAATCTCCATAAGTGGTTATACAGATAGGTACTAACTTAGCTAACATTTTGTTAAAATGCCTGACAACATAGTGAATGCTTTAAGTATTAAAAATAATCATTTACTTTAGGAATCGATTGGAGTTTTTCTATATAAATTAGTTAAGGCAACTCGTGTACAAATGGGCGTCTAATAATTTATCTTCTCTTTCATATCAAACAGCTAATCAAAGTTATTATAATTAAGTGCATCCATTTCTGATGATATTTAGATAACTGGAGTGGTCATAAAAGTTTACGAGCAGCGTGCCAGGAACACTTCAAATAATACACTCCACATCTGAGGCCATCAACTACCGCACACATAAAAATCAAATTGGAGATATTCCAAATAAATTACACAAATGCTTAAATATACACAGTAATGACTTCATCCAAAACTCTACGCGTATTTTATATTTTATCAAAAATTAAAATATGTTTCAGTACCTACTGAAATATTAATTAATTTTTAATCATGTAATAAATTCATTTATATTTACGTAAATGATGGAAAAACCGGACCTAATAAACGTTTAATTGAAAATAGTAATAAAATAAACTGTTTGATATATTTGCCATAACCAGTCGTACCTGTTACTTTGCAAACTCTGGGTCGCGATCGCAATATGATATTTATAATTTTGACTTATTTTTTTCACAAACTGACCGCCAACAGGTGGATATTGACCCTGATAGATAGTCCTAGTGTGACATAAAAGTAAAAAACATAAACATGATAAATAATGTTCGAAGAAAAATTAAGAGAGTCGTAAATCAACAGATACAGCGATTGGACGACTGCAATTTAATGAGCGAAAGCGAAAGGCCATACCGTGCATGACAGAAACAAGTAAGTAATTTGTTTTAGACGAACAAGTTATACGTAACACAATATAACCCCTCGCCAGTGTGGATTCCAAGATCAACGCCGTGTATCATACGACAAGTAGCGGTCGTCGGCACAATGCCGAATGTTGAAAATTTTTTCCATGGTGTGATATCCGTTCGAGCGACTGCTAACTCAGTCAGAATATACCTAGGTTGTCGTTTCTGGATGATATTTCGTTATAGGGGTTGATCATCAAGATAGGTGACCAAATTGGTGTTATGTGTGACGTAGACTTGGAGATTTCATTAATCGGACAGGGAGTTTTAAGTATATTTAAGAGAGTATTGATGTGGTATCCAGTTAAATGAAAGTAAAAATCTATCTTCAATATAAAGTAGATAACAATGAAATTAAAAATCAAAGCCTTAATCTTCTTAAGCCTTAAGCATCTTGAGCTTAATACGTATTGGGTAATGCGTTGTTTTTTCCATTGCCAGCAACAAAAATTAATAAAATATATTTTTTTAAGAAACTATGTGTACAGATTATTTAAAAATACATTTAATGGGTAGAAATATTATATACGTATATATATATACATTATTAAACATTCGAGTCACTTTAACGCAAGATACATTAATTTTTATTTTCTAAGGTCAATTTAATTTTTTCTGCAGGCAATTAATTATATTTAATTTCTAGGTTAGAATATACGTTCGGTTGGAAATGTATCAAACTCGAACGCATACACGACGACGTATCATCTATATTATGAAGGCTTCAAAAACGCAGTATGCAGTGCCGATTGTTTAACTGCTAATAAAGATAATGATCGATAAATTATTACATCTATAATTATACAAAATGTAAATGTAAATAAAATAAAATGATTGTATATTTCTAGATATCTAAATGTAACTTATTTTTTATTAAAAGTATGAAGAAATATAAGATTTCCATTAAAACGATCAAACCATTCAAGATTCACTTTGCGTGCAGTACCTACCGTGCACACAAGAGCAGACACTTACAGATAAAAAATGTTGCTAATTTATTGATATAAATACATTATTTAATGTTGGTTATAGTCGAAGAAGGTGTGGGCTAGAAGCTGGAAGGTTAACAAAACCCGTTCGATTGAATCGTTTGCATGTTTGTCCATATTTCAGTAAACACATCACTAAGTATTACGACATCTGTGTAACTACTTGACACATCTGTATGGAGATTGGCCGCGCAAGGACGCAGGTGGCAGACGCACCACATCCAATATAAAGTTGCTACTAGCTGTTCGTACCCGGCGCTGCACGGGTTAAGGATTAAGTTGAAAATAAATTTGTGGTGCGAAACAAAGGTTCGGTTCGAACGGTATAGATTTGCATCGAAAATATATCATGGAGAGGGGAAGGGGTAAAATAATAAGGGGAAATGTCGCCTATGTTACCCGCCGAGTCCTAAGGAGTAAGTTTCTAAATTTTGAGTCCTATCGGTCGAACGGTACAGATTTGCATCGAAATGTATCAGGGAGAGAGGAAGGTTTAAAATAATAGGGGCGAAATGTCGCCGATGTTACCCGCCGGGTCCTAAAGAATATGTTTCTAAATTTTGAGTCCGATCGGTCGAACGGTACATATTTGCATCGAAAATATATCATGGAGAGGGGAAGCGGTAAAATAATAGGGGCGAAATGTCGCCTTTGTTAAATTTGAATCGAACGGTGTAGATTTGTATAGAGAACAGACAGACAGACAGACATTGAGTTTTATAGTTATAGATAAATGGTAATCCTAACAGGCTGCTCGCCTTCGTGACCAATGGTAGAATTTATTATCAAAAAAGGGAAATTGTCTAACACAGTATAAACATAAATATTTAATTAAAATAAATTACAGAAGTATGAAAGAGACGACGCTATTTATATGAGATACGTGTGTGAAAGTCTTTTATACGATGGCCCAGGACTTACAACCCGTATGAGCTGGCTTAACGTTCACCAATTCCATCGTAAGAACATCCACACATTATACAATTTTTGAAAGTCGTATATAGGTTCTAAATTGAAACATTCCATATATTTGAAGGGACTATGCTAGAGACATATACAGTCCTTCTCATGAAATAGTACATAGATTTCGCAGCTGTTAATGACATCTCTATATTTTTTTAATGTGGAGTATTGAGCAACATTCTTTTTAATGTATATATGTATGATATTCTTCGAATTATTACGTGCCGTATTTATAATAAATGTACACCCACTCTACGCATTTCTAGAGTAATATTTATAATATATTACAAATGTTTACATGGAAGATTAACAATAATTCAAACTGTAATGAGAATCTCATCTTAAATATGGATGCAAATATTGTTTTAATACGATAATGCCTTTCTGCCAAGAATAGGGTTATTAATAACTCCACGTAATATACACAAGTAGACTCATCTGTTAAGTGATTTGTCAGCCACCTGAGTGCCGTGAACCGGTACCGAACGTACTTAGTGAACCGAGTACAGATAAAAGCAGTTCATCTTCCCTTCCTTAACTTTAAATTAGAATTAAAAATATGCAGGAAGTAAACTTAGGGTATTTTTGAGAGTTTCTCAAATATCTCAAACAAAAATAACGCGGCTACCTCATTTTCTAACATGTCAGTAATTTATTTGAATTTTCAAATAAAATTATCACCCTAAGCACCCGATAAATCTTGAGGGCTATCTATTCCCCGCCACGCACATTTGTCAAGACAAATTTAAATGGGGTTGCAGAAGGGTGGGTACGTTCCCTAAATCCATTGCATCGCGGTCCCCATCTGCGATTCAATTTTTACAGTTGGGTGACGGTTCAATTTTTGTGTTGAATTTTGAATTTCATATTTAAATAATGATGGAAAAAATTAGTAGAATGAAGTGGCTCAAATTATACAAATTTTTATTAATCAATTAGAAAAAACATACAGAAAAATCAAATTATCGAAAAAATATTCTAACTGCTACCGGAATTCGAACCAACGGACCTCCGAATTCTATACGGGGATGGCGCGTTATCCAATTTCGCCACGGCATGCGGCAGTTTGGTAAGTTAACGAAAAATTGTCGATCTTATATGTAGTCTCTTTTTAATTGATTAAAATTTTTATTCCATTTTTAAAGCAGTCCAATTTTTATAATGCAAAAATCACAAATACCTTTGTGTATCTACCGCTAAAAGACGCCAGATATATAGATAATAATAATATATGGATAGAATGTCCGTTGATTCGAATCCCGGTAGCAGTTAAAATATTTTTACGTTAATTTGATTTTTCTGTATGTATTTTCCAATTGATTAATACAAATTTGTTTAACAATTAACAGAACTTTGTTCTGAAATTGCAACTTCAAAATAATAATGGGTTTTCTTTCAATCAATCAATCAATTAGCCCTTTATCCTGAACTTAGATTTTTGTGTAAGATAAAATGCTTTCCCTGTTTAAAGAATATCTCTAAGTTCAGTGTGCCTTTTGGCAAAGGCCTCCTTCAACAATTTCCATTGAGTTCTATCCCTGGCGACCCTTCTCCAGAAAGGGCCTGCTGTTAATTTTAGTTCATCCTCCCATCTCTTGGGCTGTCTTCCCCTTTCCTTTTCCCATCTCTGGGGTACCAGCATGTAACAATTTTACTCCACTTTTCCTGAGTGCTCCTTAGCATATGGCCTGTCCATCTCCATTTCAGTTGGTCTATCTTCGTTAGTACATCCGTAACCTTCGTTTTGGCTCTTATAAAGATGCTTTGTTTCTTTTCTTGCTTCTTGATACCTGTCATGCTTCTCTCCATCGCTCTTTGGCATCCTTGCAGCATGGCTCTATGATGTTTTGAGAGAGACCATGTTTCGCAGCCATATGTGATGCAGGGTAGAACGCAGGTATTGTAGACAGGTTTTCTTTAATATACATTATTTTATTCATCAAGTTTCTTTAATCTAAATGTCTTAAAGAATTCGAAGGTTAACATTATTTTTTATTAGTCATTATTTTCAGAACAACAATAATTTAATTAGTGTGGTAGAATCCTAGTTTATTTAAATATTAAATAAAACAATATTATGAAAGGGTTGAGATTGTTGCCTATACTGTATGACATACCCAAACGTGTTACGTTATTAATATTCAATATCATAATACATTTTGGTAAGTCATAACCAAGACTAGAAAGACTTATCACGTTTCCAAAATTTGCATTCTGAGATAATGGAGTTCAAAGTTTTTTATTCTCGTAATTCAGATAGTAGTGTAAGCAATAACATTATTATTTTTATTGCAAAACAATCACATTTTAATATGTATATTCTTGCACGCAATTTAAATAAAAACATATCAAATGCAAATATCATATATCGCTTTTCATTGTAAAACAACAAGTAACACACGTTAATTAATGTGTATTATAGATATCTCACAGAGACGAAACTGTATTAATTATGGGAAAGTAGGTATAGAAGTCATTTGGGTGTAATAGGACTTATGACCTATCTTTTTATGGTTGGCTTAAGTGATCACTTTACACAATTGTAACATTCGCAAATTCCGTAAAAAATCAATGTAGATTTTCTCATTAGCGACATCTGTGGGGATTTAGGGGAATGAAAATGGCTTTGTACAGGCCGCATGGAAAGGCGCTTACAACTCATATATGAAAGCTTTCCACGCAATTTGAACATATATACAACTTCCAAAAAATGAATAAGCATGATATATTCTGTCATGGGTGGAAATGGCGAATGTTACAATTGTGTAAAGTGATCACTTAAGCCAACCATAAAAAGATAGGTCATAAGTCCTATGTACACCCAAATGACTTCTATACCTACTTTCCCATAATTAATACAGTTTCGTCTCTGTGAGATATCTATAATACACATTAATTGATTAATAATGTCTCTGTGACATAAATCCAGCACTGTTCTGAAAGATTTGAACAAACTCAAAATATTCTAACACACGTTACTTTATATCATTGTTTTAGAATTTTTTTGGTACTTAGTTAGAACTAACGAACTAACTAACTAACCATCACGCCGTTTCCCCGCAGGGGTAGGCAGAGAGGATTGAACGCCACACTCTTCTATCCTGGCACACCACTTTTGCTTCGGCCACATTCGTACATCTTCTCATACACGTTCTACGGTTGTTGCGGCTTTTAACAGGGCCATCCTCAAATACTTGTAGTACCTGATCGTGCCAGGTCTTTCGCGGACGCCCTCTATTCCTGTTGCCTTCAACATTCGCCTCATATATGTTCTTAACCATCCTTTCCTCGTTCATACGTTCCACATGACCAAACTATGAACTGACATGAACTAACGAAGTACACAAATATAATATTCCTAGCTCAAACGTTTTTTTTTTGAAATGTGATAGTTTTGTACCTGGGTGCGACATAGATGGCCCAAAAGTCACTTTATTATTTAAATATAAATAGATTTTTGTATTTTAAGTTATGTTCTACAAATAATTGACTTATTTATGAAAAAAAAATTATAAATGACTTCTGATGATGAAAATTAATCACGTTTAGGTAAAAAATGCCCATTCTATATAAAATATGTAAAAATTGATTTAATTTTTAAATGGTAAAGTGACATTTGGGGCACTCTCTGCAAACGACAAATATTGTTTTGCTGACAAAGTGGTTGGGTTATCCGCAGTGGGTGTTTTGTTGTCTGATGGAATGAATAGCAAATATTGACACACAGCTTTACCAAAAAAATATGAGCTGTCTTTTAGATATATAAATTTTGATATAATAGTTTAGCATACAACTGTAGTGTATTCACGTCATAGACACCATTTTTACATGCTTTTATTTTATTCTGTATACTTGTTGTGGTGGGATCTTGTAATGGATTTTTCATCAACTTCCCTGCTAACTAGAGCTATAAAACTTTCAAAATTTTCATAAAGTGGATGACTATACATTATTAAATCATTTTCGACATGATTTGGTCATTATATAGATTGAAACTAATAATTTTCCATTAGTATCGAACATTAAATGCCTATTCAGAATATTTTGAGTATGTCCAAGTTGTTTAAGAACACAATACTGAAGATATTTATCCCCAGGGAGACATCATTAATCAAGACATTTGGGTAGAATTGGTGAACGTTACACTGTGAAAAGCGATCGCTTAAGCCAGCCGTACGATAGGTTACAAGCCGTATGAACACTCAAAAAGACTTACATACTTACTTTCCCATAACAAAATATAGCTTCGTCTCTATGAGACATCTATAATATATCCTGATTAAATGCCTATATATGTGTTCTTCAATATTAGTACAATTTTTTTTTCCGATTTCAATTTGACATTAGGCGTCGAAACAAAAGTTACGTTGAATTTAGATTCCTTACATCTCAGGATAACTTTGTTGCGCAATATACGCAGTATTTTCTGCTATTAGCATCTCACACTCATGTGGCATTCCTTCTCACGGCGAAACTGTTATACGTCTTTTCATATAAGCTTGCAATTGAGTTAGTGTACCCACACTAACTCAATTGCAAGCTTATACGAAAAGCTATTTACAGTACGGCCACTCTATGATGGCACTTTTGACGTTTAGACTTACATGAAGTTTCGTAATTAATGACAGCTAAACATTGGAGGACAAATGCTATACTTTATTGCGCGAACGCCAGAGTAGTGATGTCCATCAACATTAAATATGGAATGAACGAAATGATTCAAAATGTTATAGGATATTGATTGCCTGTATAATATGCGTAGAATACGCAGAATAAGTATTCAAAATAACACAATAAATCTGACAGATCGATTGTGCCCTCTAAATATGATCTTTTTCTATGGCTTTATTAGAGGGCAAAGAAAACGGCTATAAAACAATAAAAGACGGATCAGACCGGGTGATGTTTTTTTGTCTCTTTTTCTCTCATGTGTCGCCATATTGTTTAAACTGAGTAAGCTCTATTTTACCACGTATAAAAATTTGGTACAATGCTTTATAATCCCTCTATATATTGTAGATACTCTAAGGTTTTGACAGTTTTATTTTAACGTTGTTACGGAATGAACGAATGAGTGCACGCTGTGATTACGATATTGTTTTTTTACCTGGCTTTAGATTTCGAACATTGATACTTTTATATTTTGACCCCTGCTCGTTAATTTGGACTTTGTTTTTACCTTTTTTATGTACAAAGACTTTCTCAACTCACACCGTGCGACGAATTTTTTTTTCGACTGAATTTTTTCGTTAATGATTTTAAGTGTGTCACAACACTATTACGATCTGTCAAAAATGCCATCTTACGATGGCTCGAGTATAAAAGCATGTCTTCAAATTTTATTTTGATTCACTTGTTATAAATCTGTTTTATTGGTTTCTGACAGGACTTGTGTGGAATGGTAAAAGTTCCACATAAAGCAAATATAACATCCATCGCATTCAGCGTTCACTAGACAACAATGAGTGCTGTAGATTTACGAGTGCGAGTGTTGTCGGATTTGTGAGGATATAAAATAATAATTTGTACGGGTCATAACCGTCATGGGTCACAGTGCGCCGAATGCATTTTGGAAGGGTGCGGTGCACTGTGTGTACTCAGTGGGGACCGTTTCACGTTTTATACCTCCGTAGTCGATCAAGTAACTTTATATCTGTAAAGATACAATTACCAAATTATAAATAGCGAATTAAGAAATTATTATTAATGAATTTATCTCGAGATTTGTAAATTGTTTATTAACAATTTGTAGATAAACAGTTTTTGTAGATCACATCTTACAATACTTAACAATTGCAAATCTAGTAAAAAGTAATATTTTGGTAGCAATATTTTTACACTGTGAACACTGGATTTGTTTACTACGGGATTATTGTTTAATTAAAACAAATTATTGCAGTCTCACAGAGACGAAGCTATCAATACCATCTGCGAAATCTATGTATACTATTTCATGGAAAGGACTACATATGTCTCTATCACAGTCCCTTAAGGGGGGGGTAAGGTTAATTCGTACAAAAAAAGACAAGTTTTTGTGAATTTTTTGTGACGACACAGTTAAAACCTCTTTATTAAAACCAATAGTACATTAAAGTATGACCTTTGAAGAATATTGTGTAAAATTTTCAAGACGAAATATTAAAAAATACGACAATGGCAGCAATTATTCGGACGTGTCTCGGAAAAAAGGAGAATTGCGGTGTCCATTATAACTTGGTGCTAGATCATCTGAAATCAAAAAATCAAAGTTCATTCGTTAGATAATAGGTTTTCCCAAGTAACGCTGGGAGGGTTTTTTGAAATTTCAATTTTTTGGAACACTTTGAAGGGAAAAACGCGATTTTTTGCGAAAAATATCGACTTATTTGTTATTAAAAAATAAAAATTAATAACAAATTTGAAAAAAAGTCTCCAGCGTTACCTCGTAAATTATGTACAGAAATAGTGTTCAAAATTTCAAAAGGATCGGTGCAGTAGTTTTGAAGTTATGATGGACACCGACTTTGAAAACGTGAGATGTGGGGAACACGCTTTAAAGTTTTGCACACTGTAAAATTCAAAATAAAACTCAACACTTATTTTATACTTACACATAATTGTCGATGCCATGTTCACACAGCAAAGAGCTTTCATCATCAGCATCTTTTTGTCCTTGTCTACGCAAAACTCTTCCAATACAATAGCACGTCCGGTCTCCTCAGGTGAGCGCGTCTCTTAGCTGCCCGAGCAGGTATAGAAAACAGTCTGAGTATCGCTCAAATGTTCATAATTTCGTCAATTTTGCTCCGATTGACTTGAAGTTTTGACACAATATTTTTGCGATGTTATACATTCATTTAATTAAAAAAAATGCAAAAAAAAAAATTAAAAACCTTACCCCCCCCTTAAATATACGGAAGGCTTAAATTAGGAACATACCTATATATGTGGGGTATAAGAGCAAAGGCAGCAATAACCAAAAAATTAAAAAATATTTTGAATGCCATCACCGAAGATTATCTAATAACTTAAAATATACTGAATTTTAGATTTTATTTTTTATTTTTTAAAATAGAGATGTGAACACGGAATACGTGTCACATTAATATTCTTACTATTTTCAAACTAAGCTAAACGCTTGTGCTATGAAAATAGGAGTAACTTGCTGGTCTGGAATGTGATTCGAACCCGCAAGGGGCGAGAGTCCTATTCACAAGACCAACAAGCTACTTAAATCTATTCCTAACTACCTACTATTCTAAATACTAAATAACTAAATACTATCCCTTCTAAAATCATCTTTCCTATAGATTTAAAGGCTATATTTCCTATACAATCTCGAATTCAGTACATTATAAATTAGTAATACTGGAAGACTGCATTAATTTTTTTTGATATTGCTGCCTTTGCTTTTATACCTTACATATATAGGTATACAAGGTTATTTGGAAAACATTAATAACCTCACTGGACTATAATTCCTGCCATGATAACGAGTCGAAAATGTTCACGGAGCCATGACCTAATATCAATAGTTATAGAGTTATGCAGTATCAAAGTTTACATTTTTTTTTAAACATTTCTGACTTATTTTTTTTGTCAAAAAAGTCAGACAAATTGCTCTTTTTGAAGAAACTGGAGTAGAACTTTTTCCATTTAAGAAAGACTATCGAGGTAGTACATGTGTAAGCCGTGCGTACGAGGCACATTGTTTCGTTGTATTGTTGTTTACGGTACCAATATAACGAAACAATGGCTTACACATACTAATTCGATTGTCTTTCTTAAATAGAAAGAGGTCTACCAACGATTTGGAGAGAACCATGGAACCATAACGATGACTGCTATTTTTGCCTCGTAAATATCAAAAGCATCAATCGGAATAATGCATAAAAATTGACATATCCTGATTAGGGAATGCAATCCCTCGTCGGGATTGCCCTTTCGGGATCCCTACGGATCGGGATCCCGAATACTTTTGTGTTTTTTACTTTGATTATAGAGCTGAATAGCAATTAATGATAAAGCCTTGCATTTTTATATCAGAAATTTTAATAAAATGTTCATTATTAATCATTGCATTAAAGTTTTTGTAGGCGTTTTTCCAAGCATCAATGTTGTAGAGTAAAAACTACTATCTAGCAGTAGTTTTTTTATTACTATGATAGGTTGATAAAATACAGAAAATATTATTCAAAGCTATTTTCATGATTTGAATGTGACATGAACATAAGTTTTAAGTACTTACTAAAAGCTCTATAGATATATACAGTTAAACGTACAAAACATAAAAAATGCTGATCAATCCCGATAATCTCGTCCGATTTTTCGGTTCGGGATTGATCACGTAAAATGCCTCGAGATCTCGCGGGATCGGGATTGCATTTCCTAATCCTGAACTTGATTCAGCAAAGATACCTGAACCGTGCACTCATTCCATCATTTAGCAGTCTGCCTAGACTTTATTTATTTAAATGCAGTAAATTTATGATCAACCTCATATAAAATTAGAATAAATAAACCAACTACCGGCTGGGCTGGAAAAATGTGGTATTTTAAAACGAGATTATTTACACAGCACGCCGCTCGCAAAAAAGCTGGAACCAATGAAATGTCGTGCGGAGAATTTCTTTAACGGGTGTCACGCGGTTTTATCCAATACGTTAAGCCTTATCGGAATGTTCGATTTGCCATTAGGGGCTGCCGGACTAAACTTTTAGGCAAATATTCGCTATTTTGGAATTAAAGCGAATGCTTCATGGTCTGCGCAAGCATCAATTATTGTATAAAGGTGAAGAAGCCATGCTGTAGTTACAACTTTAGATAATTGGAGTGCGACACGCAATCAGCGCGCTACACGCAATGGCTCCGGCAACACGCAACGATCGCTCACCACACTTGATTTTTCACGGGCATACGGCTAGTATTATTATAAGGCCGGCCGCACTTTGGATACGAATTATTACGTACGTATTCGTACGATTATTTTCGTACGTATTGAGCGCGCACATAGATTGCGGCTTGCGTTGGTCACGATCAGTTACTTTGCGCATTTTTCCAATAACGTTTGAGCCAAATGAATAATGGAAAACTCTATTATGGCAGACTTAAATAATGACAAATTTCACGACTATCTAATGGATTCACAAATGCTGGGGAGAATCGAGGTGCAACGAGAGCTCATAAACATCGGAGAAATATTTAAAAGTTTTTTGTTTGAAGTACATACATAATTATACCACACCTTCATTAAACCAAATTATTTAACTTACAGGTATTTTTAGTTCTTTTAGAGATTCTTCGCCATGATCTGCGCTGATGGTCACGTAGTTGAATCACCTTGGTCCCACAAACATTTGTGGTCATGTATCAAATTGACAAATTTTTCAATATCTATCATACGAAATCGCAAAGATTTCCGAACAAATCCGGATCGTGTCGGACGTCGCATCTATACGTGCGTACACGCACTATTAAATCGTGTACAGTGTGCGATGTTCAATACTACTTGGAAGGTCAGGAATGTACTTGCGTATTCTTACGTATACGTACTACTCAATTTCGTACGAATCCAGTGTGCGGCCGGCGTAACCGTTAAATGCAAATGGCGAAGTGCTCAAAAAAATTCCCGGCTCTGTTGCAGTGAATACATTACGCCATCTGTCTTCTTTCATAAAAGGTGATCAAGAAGGGGCCGACGGCCGATCGATCTGTGCGGTGCATAATTTATTAATGAGGCTCTGTTTTGTCAGTCGGCTGTTTGTGCATGTATTGGTGCAGGAGGTTTACGACTTCCTGTCACATTTACGGCCGTATTGTTCTTATTAAGTTGTCGAATGTGCTTTAAAAATTATATCGCACGTTCCGATCAAAATGTCGTGGAGCGTGTTATTTACAATGGGTATGTAATTTATTTTGACCAAATTAACTATTCAAAATATTTGAGAAATTTTTCAAACCACACTTATTCTTTTTTATGGTTAAGTACTTGCCCGTAACATTTTCATCCTTTCGTTTCAAAAAACTCAAATAAAAAATCGTAAAAAATTATATTTTGAATTTTTGCGATGTTTTTATCATGTATTAAAGCGAATGAATGTTTCATAATCGATATAAGTTACAGTAATGATAGTTCAAATTTTTACAAAAAATAAATAAAAAATATTGAAAAAAAAACTGCAAACTGATATCGCATATCTCCGTAACTATTGACATTAGATCGTGGTTACTTGAACATGGCGGCACAGTGGGTATGACACTGGCTTCTCACACTGAGGGTTCCGGGTTCGATTCCCGGTGAGATCACAGTTGAGCTATGTGATTTACTCAAGCCTGGGTGTTTTGTGATGAGTTTCGCTTCTGTAATTGGGCTATTAGGCCAATTGAAGCGTAAATAAAATAATAAAAAAAAACATCTTCGACTCATTATCAATGCAGGGATCCATCTGTTTAGTTTTTGCTACTAGCTACGAGACACGCTGTATGTAAGTTAACAAAATTATTATTAACAGAAGTATGAAAAATTAAATTACGAACATTTGAAGACCCCATGGCAAGAAGTTGTTAACTAACATTTAAATATTGTACGCTCTTTCCATTGGAAATAAGTTCAGAACTTAAAAATAATTAGAACATGTTCGAATCATAGGGTTGAACATGGTAACTACACTTTTTCATTAAAATCAAATCAGTTACTAATGGGAAGAACATGTTATCTTCAATAATAATATGTTCATGCCATCATTCTGAAATTAACACGCCTTTTAACTTGATGGAATATTTATGGTTAATATAAATTTTACTCTGGCAGTACTGTCATATATTTGTTTTTATTTGAAGACTATTATAATATGCACTTGTATATTATTTTTCAATAATTTTAAATGGTTCATAGCATGTTTTGTATTATTAATTAACATGCCAGGTATTTTTTAATTTTGGTTAATGGATGGTAAAAACGAATAGCATATAAAGATTTATTTGATGTTCGTGTTTTACCAATTTAAAAAGGTGTTATTCTATTAAAAATGAGTTCCAGAGGCGAAAATATGATTGTTAACTAAATTTTTTCAGGGAAAATTAGTATATTTTTAAATTTTTATGCATAAATGCTTTTTTTTTTTACTTTGTAAATACTTTTTTGATATTTTAGTGACATAAATCAATAAAAATTAATCTTGAATTAGCAATAAAACATATTTTTCAAAGCGAAATACAAATGTGTAATTATCTCAAAATGACTCGAATGTTAGTTAACTTGTAACTAATAAAATTATTCTTGAATTAGCAATAAAACATATTTTTCAAAGGGAAATACAAATGTCTAATTATCTCAAAATGACTCGAATGTTAGTTAACAACTTCTTGCCATGGGGTCTTCATTTGTTCCGTTTTATTCGACAGCCGCGGGGGACATTCAAATTCACCCAACGGACAACGGGTCATTACTAGTCAACGGACCGAAGCTTAACTAACGTACAACGAACTTGCAGTGTGAGCAAGAGAAGGGTAAAATAAATACGCCCCACTTGGCGGGAAGTGACGGCACTCGAATCTCTGAGATGCGGCGTGCGCACGATGGACTACGAAAGCGTAGTGTTTTAAAAAAATCTCGCAAGAACGCACTTTATTGTAAGATTTGAATCATTAAAGTTTCATAAACATTATTTCTTGCCATATTATTTTTACATTACGGTGACCGAGTATTCCACAGACATTCGTGATGTCTATAATAAGTCACGAAAAGTAATGTTTTATCATCTACCCAACGCGCCATATTTATTTCATCTGTCGCGGACTGAGAAGATCGTATTGATAATCGATACTAGCCGCGAATGACATACGCATGCTCATAATAAGCAAGCCTGTTCACACACGCTCAAAAGATACCCCTTATCATGGTGAATGACATTGAAATGCTCATAAATCAACCGGCGGTTGATTTTTGAGCATGCTACTAATGAGCATGTTTATTACTAGTAATGTGCGTACACACAAGCCACCAATAAGCAAGGGCTAAAGAAGGACAATACTGCGCATGCTCACGTACCACTAATAAGCGTGTGTATCAGTACCTTACTTTTTTTTTTTCCAATTTACCAATTTCTCATATTCTTGTGACGAGGTAAACAGATATAAACCAACAAAAGATAAGGTGAGAGAATGCAAACACAGTACTTACAATGGTTTGCTATTTATTTATTTAATTTCTCATACGGTTCAAATTTTTAACAAAAATTAAGTAATTTTTTTAATAGATAGCTAAATATGAAAACAAAAAAGAAAATAATTTAATTAAACAAATTAAATTAAAATTTCAAGTAATAAAGAAGTATAAAGCTAAAAATTACAGTTATAATAAAAATTACAAAAATTAAGTTGGAGGTCGCTGGCTCCTAGTCGAAAGGTATCGACATAAAATAATAACATTTCCTAGAATTGACCACCAGTCCAAGCATGCTTTTAAGGCGTTTAAACCTTGACCCTACCATATAGTGGTTTTAATTCAGTCGCAAAAAATGGCATTGCTCTCCTAATGATTTTAGTAAAGGCACCAAATGAGTACAAAATAAAATAACTTTTTTTAAAAGTAGCAAATTAATTAATCTGTCACAATAAAAACTCGGTCAGCCGTGCTGAGGTGGGTCAATAGGTTAAAAGCTCATAAAAGTAAATTGTGATAGAAATAGTAAACCATTAATAATAATGTGATTATTATCGACTACATACATACATAAAAGCTTCGAATACCTTTTCAATCCAATATTTAACGCGCTGTTACGTGTTTTGATATCACTGACTTTGAAAGCCATGCGCTTTGCAATGCGATAACAATACTTAAGAAGATGTTATATATTTTTTTCCTCACTGATGTTTTACAACAAGTATATTTTTTTTTTGCTCAAGTATATTTTACATTGTATTTTAATATGTATTTGTAGGACGACCTATAAGAGTCACCATCCCACATTGACATGTATAGACATTCAAGATAAAACTGTTATGCAGGGTTATTTGGAAAACACTAATAACCTCGCAGGACTATGTTCCTGCCTTGATTATTAGTCGAAAATGTTCAAGCAGCCATGATATAATAATATCAATAGGCATGAAGATATGTGACATCAAAGTTTTCATTTTTTCCATATTTCTGACTTATTTTATGTAAAACGTTAGACTATCAATTCGTTTCAATACAAGATTTCATTACAAAATGATAAAAACCCTGCAAAAATTCCAGTTGGAATTCGATGGTTTTTATTATTTTGTTTGACTTGAATTAAAGGGAATAAATTTTTCATATTCGATATAAGTTAATGTAATGATAGTTCAACGTTTTATAAAAATAAATCAGAAATATTGAAAAAAAAATGCAAATTTTGATGTCGCGTATCTCCATAACTATTGATATTAGGTCATGGTTGCTTGAACATTGTCATAATCAAGGCAGGAATATAGTCTTGCGAGGTTATTAATGTTTTTTCAAATAACCCTGCACGTGACGAGTTTTAAGTAAGATGAGCAAGGAAGTCGAAAATATACTAATAAATAGATAGCGAAAAATCGGAGCTTTTAAGGTGATATTCTAAAACAATAATACACACACCTAAATAGAAAGGCTTTCATAATAGAGTCGTGTGTCGTAAATTTGAAAAAACTTGAAAAAATCGAGGTTTTCAAGTAAATAAATGTATTTGCCTCTTCGCGCTCCTACACTTTCCAGGCTATTATCTATCATTAGGCTGCGAAATCGCACAGCGGCGCGGTTGGGCAGGGTTAGACTTCGCAACGATCAGAGTATGACAAATAAATACAAATTGTAATTAATTTAAAAAAAATAATGAAGTCGATTATCAATCTACTGCTAAGAATTATTAAAATTTTCTAATTTAGATAAAGGCCCATATAACCCATTTATTTATTTATGTGCATTTGTATTTAAAAAAATCTCGCAAAGAAACATTAGATCATATGCACTACTTTTGTCTATCTAAACCGACAAAGAAAAAACTAAATTCACTCGAACGAGCAGTGAAAGGAGAGAAGAGGAAGAAAATAATTAATCATTCCGAATTTTCACGCGGAAATCGTTTACCTTTCATATTTTTTTTACAAAATATATCTATCGTTCATACTTGCAAAGAAAACATAATAAAAGCGCGGGAAAAATGTGGAAAAAACGAAAAAAATCTAAATGTAAATAAAGGCTACAAACAATCAAACATATCGCTGAATCCAACTATTTTTATATTCGTAAACACTAACACAACGAAACAAGTGCGTCGTACGCACGGCTTTCACATACTAATTCGAATGCCTTTCTTAAATGGAAAGACCTATGCATATAAGTAAAATATATCTTTACACGCATATATTTTTGTTACGAGGTAAACATACATGTGTCTCAAAATCGGGTGACGTAACCGCGTCACCTCCACGTGACGCTAGTAACCGCCTGGTACTACTCCAGTGTGGATTGGCTAGCCGGCTTTACTTTAATGTGACAACTAGACTTTCGCATTGATCTGATTTGAAAAACTCGGTTATAACCAACTGCAAAAGTATTTTTAAGTTTTTAATGTATGATGCTATTTAATATTATTTTAACCACATTTCAAAACGTATGGTAAATAAGAATGCTCTTAGGTTTTCACGGCCACTCAGAATCTTCTGGTTTGTCTTCTGAGGTATTATGCCATGTCTAGCAGCCCTGATGATAAACTCTGATAAAAAATGATCCGAAACGTCGGCCAGAAAGGTCGTAATAACATCTGGGTAGATAATTTATTTACAATTATTTGCATAGATTTTTGAAATCATGGTTCAAGCATGCCCGGTAAATGCATTACTTTTTGAAAAAATATTCAAATACCTACTACAGTAATTTTATTTATTTTAGCGTATATAGTGAATGCTTATAACTTTCCATATAGGAAGCAGTATTTAAGAGCAGGAAGTATAATATTATTATGTATTTAAATATTTCAGACATCAAAGACTTATTGTATGTAAAAGTATAGAGACATAATGTGATTCGTTGATTGTTCAATTCAACTTGTCATTAAACTGAATCTATTCAACAAGTCATAATAGTTCCTTCACTCTGTTTCGTTACAAGTACTCGTAGATATAATAACCAACACAGAACTCATTTTCAGCAACGGTGGCAACCATGAACCGTGATAGCAATATCCACACCTTGTTGTAGAGCAGTGACCCGAGCATTGAACCCTAATATAAAATGCTTGGCGAGCAAAGGTGAAATAAATGTATATGTGTACCTACTGCCTATTAATAATGGTGGGTACCCACCCACCGACATATAAGGGTTATACTACGCACCGGGGTGCCCACAAATTATGTATACCTATATTTTATAGACCTGACTGTGGATTTTGGTAAAAGATTTTAATTACGGATAAAAATGGAAAATAAAAATTCAATTTATCTTAAGCGAATGAATTTTTAATATTCGATATAACTTATTTACAAGAAGTTTTTTTTACCGTCTATTGGATACCACTATGT
Organism: Agrypnia vestita; assembly: GCA_016648135.1. Classification (NCBI taxonomy): domain Eukaryota; kingdom Metazoa; phylum Arthropoda; class Insecta; order Trichoptera; family Phryganeidae; genus Agrypnia; species Agrypnia vestita. The sequence continues at coordinate 146,460 of JADDOH010007193.1, forward strand.
TATTATAATGTTGCTATATGTATATCTGAAGTTCTTTTGTTTATCTTTAAGGGTCTTGGTAAAAGAAACAAAGGTGGACAAACGAAAAGATGGGAAAACGATCTAAAAAAGATGGCTGGTCCAGAATGGATCAGAGTTGCAAAGTATAGAGAAAAATTGAAATCTTCAGAGGAGGCCTATGTCGAAAGACAAGCTGTTTCTAAAAACAATGACCCGAACACTGAGAATTTAGAATAATTAAAATAATATAATATGTATAAAAAATTTTTTTAGATAATAAGATTAGAATGTTTTATAAGTTTAACAGCAATAAAGGCTAATTTAATTTAATTTTATTTTTATTTTTATTTATTATTTACATGAAGTTCGTATATTTTTAAAAAATAAGTAAGAAATATTGAAAAAAATTGAAAAGTTTGAAGTGGCTTATGTCCAAAACCATAAATATAAGGATATTCATGTTTGAATATTTTCGACTTTACTTACAAAATATGCACTTTGGACCAGTTCTATTACATCCGGTATATTAATATTATTCGGTACGCGTTCACAAGAAATTTAAAAAAATTAAAAAGTTTAAAAAAAGCTTAAAAGGATAAATAATAACTACAAAGGAAGGAAGAGTATATAATAAATTGTATAAATCTATAATAAAAAATAAAAAGTCAGTAATAGATTTATTTTTAAAGTGTAGCTTAGTAACAATTTAACTAGAATCTTCTACAAACTTGAGAGATATGAGTATTGAGTATACACTTTAAAAATATTACATGATGACACATTTTATCAAGAGTCATCAAAAGTAAAAAAAGAGACAGAGAAACGAAAAGTAAAAAAAGCCTCGCTGTACTGAGTTGGACTATAGTATACCAAACTAGGTATTAAGCCATGTATTCACTAGGGGACAAATTGTCCCTCAACAGCACGCGCGGCATAGAGTCTACGTGACGTTGCAACGTCGTGCACTGTTCCGCGACCTCGCGCACAACATAGCGCGGCATTTCTACGTGCCGTGGCAACGTTGCCATGCGCACGGTACCCGAGCGTACTCACTGCAACATTCCGCGGAGCGTCACTACCACGTGGTATGTAAACAAGTGAATACGCATGCGCTGCATCTGTCAAGATGACAATGCGGGGAAACGAAATCGTTCTCGAACTCGTCGAGCTGTATCCATCGAAGATCGCATAGAATGTCCGTCCTTCTTTCTCTTTGCAGTAAATAATTTCGCATTCTCCTCTTTTTTCTCCTCTTACTTTTCGATAAACTCATTAACACAAACAGATACGCGGCTATCATCATAACCTCATAGGGCGATATATTTCCGCGACGTCTGGAAAACAATAATTATTTGCAAAAAGGACCTTGTTTTTAATAATATTCAATTTACTACAGTAAAACCTCGTTAATTTGAAATTGCGACCCAAAAAAACATTTCGAATTGCGCGGAACCCCGTTTTCGCCAAATGAGATACCGCAGCTGTCATCCATAACCTCATCGGATGACATTTCCGCGACAAGATATGTGAGTCCCGGTGTGTACACGTCAAATGACCGCGTCATTGTCCCCGAAACATGAGCGTAGATGTTGGTGCGACATGTCGAGCGGAATGTTTCGCGATTTGTCCCCTAGTGAATACATGGCTTTAGTCTGTTGTATGGTGGATCCGGATGGATCGAGTCATTAGAGGAAAGAGAGCACATCATCGAGCAGTCTGACATGTTATTATGTTAATACCATCTTTTATAAGCTTACTGTAATGATGGCATCAAGATTATAGGACACACCTATGATTATCTTTATCATTCTTTAAACACTATGTAATGGTCTGATTTTCCATTGAATTCGTTAAACAAAGTATTAACTTTTCTAATAAATACAATTTACGAGAATGGGGAGGTACATCCTCGTATGAAGCGTGGAGACTTATCTTTACCTAATTAGCTGTAACCCGTCAAAAATGTTGTAATTTTACATGGAGGTTCCTAAAGGAGTATTTACAATACGACAAATAGTAATAACGACTTTTATCAAAATATTTGAACTTTTTTTTTATATTTCCCCTGCCACCTGGCGATCGAGTGGAAGATGAAAAGGTTTGCTAAGTCCTATATGTACTATTATACTAGTAATGCAGGCCCGGCGATAGCAACATCGCTGTCGTTGCCGCCTTCGGGTTTGCTGGCCCGGGGTTCAATTCCCATCTCCGACCGTATAATTTGTTTTTTTAGCCGCGAATTCGAACGAAATTACGTTCGAATTCACGGCCAAAGTTACGGGGACAGAGAGGACAGACGGACGGACAGACTGACAGCGAAATTATTATATTTAGGTTATATTGCCGTAGAAAACGTAAGTCCAGTTCCCGCGTACGTATAATATTGTACATTTATACTTATAAATACGATATTATCGACTTCAGAAATCAAAATTAGATCTGGAGGCGAGGGTTCAAACTTAATTAACTTAACTTAATAACTTAATATTTAAATTTAGCCGAGACACAAGCCACGTATGTCAAAAAATCTAATTGATTTTACCAACAATAAATTAACAAAACCGATTGAACAGAATGTTAACTGTATTATTATTTTATCTGTCTTATGTTTTCTGTATTCGTATTTTAACTTTTAACTGTATTATTATTTTATCTGTCTTATGTTATTTTTAAAAATTTATATTCTCTATATTTGTAAAGGGCGTTACATAAGGGCGTTAAATAAATAAATAAACTTAGTAAAAACCACTACCAGATTTAAAATCTATCGGTTTCGAGACGCACCCGTCTCTTCGTCAGGACCAACACTACACTACTATATTCACAACACTATACACCCCAACCATAGTATTGTTAAACTTTCACCAATATTGATCAATGCGTGTTAATCTTGTCAGAGACAAACATGCACTGATTAGCCTACTGAACATTCAGGAATCTACCGGGAGACAGTGAGAGGGGGCGGGGTCTAAAGTCTAAAATTGATTCATTTTCAGTCCTCATTTGATATAATTATGAAAGTATTCTGCTACAAGTATATATGTACATGCGGACTTATTCAGATTTGACCTACTAATACGTAGATGTTATCGCGTGCAATGTTATCCATAACTTTGGCATGTTATTCAATGTTAATTTTTCATGTTTTATTGCATTAAAATTACATAACTGGCCAATACATCCATGTATGTATATTCTACATACATGCAATTCTACGTACATGGATCACGGTACATGCACATGTAATGTCGTGGAAGGCAGGTCAATACGAGCCTTGTTGGTTAACTAATAAATTAGTCCCATTTTTTTTCAATTTCAAAGAAGATAGGACCATAGTAAAAGAGTGTATTTTGATTGAAAAGTAGATTTGGGAGAGGGTACAAATAACTGGAGTTGCAATCTAAATTTAGTATTTTGGGGGCGGTTTCAAGCAACAATGTCATAATACCAATAATTATGGAGATAAACTACTTCTAAGTTTTTTTCCTGACTTATCGTTCGTAAAATATTGGATATCATTAAATTGACTTACATCGAATATTAAAAATTCATTCGCTTTAATACACGTTTAAAAAATACAGAAATTGGAACTATAATTTTTTGCAAGGTTTTAATAATTTTGTGAAAATTGTACATTTGATATAAATTACTTTATTGATAGTACAGAAAATGAGTCAGTATTATTGAAAAAAATTCAAACTTTGAAGTCGCTTAACTATTGATATATGGACATTGTTGCTTGAACATTTTCGACTCATAATTTAGGTAGAAATTTACCTGTAAAGTATTATGGACCAGATCTGTTACACCGTGTATATTAGGTCCTTACATATGAAATTGGCGTTTTGCCGTACTGGCAAATTTGATCTCAAATATCTTCTCTTTGGTTGGGAATTCCAAATCCAAATTTATACAGCTATTTACTCATGTATTTGTGTTTTGAAAATTATAATTCATTTGTTTTTTCCTCAATTGTTTTTTTCTTTGCGTCACTCAGTTTACAAAATGAAAAACTTGAAATATCGCGTTATTTACGAGTACGAGTTCCACCGTGGCACAGTGCTGCAGAAACGGCTCGAATGTAATGAGTGTAGTGCCGCAAAGAAAACACAGTGCGTTTTGGTTCCAACGTTTTCGGCTGAACCCCTGCCGAACACAGCCAACCATTGCCCCAAGCGAAAATTGACTCCAAAACAAAGTTACTTTGGAAGCGGTTGGTGGGGCAACTGTGCTGGCTAATAATTATGGCCAGACGATTACGGCAGGATGTCTATTGTCAGAAACTGCAAACCATGATGGAAAAGCTAGCTGCTAAACAACCGAGGCTGGTTAATCGCTCTTGGCCACTGCTGCTTCATGATAACGCTAGACCACACACTGCACAACAGACGGCTACCAAATTAGAGGAGCTTCAATTGGAATGTCTAAGACATCCACCGTACTCTCCGGACCTTGCCCCAACAGATAACCATTTTTTTCGAAATTTGGATAACTTCTTGCAAAGGAAAAAATTCAACTCCGATGGGGCAGTCCAAACCGCCTTCAAAGATTTTATTGATTCCCGTCCGAATGGTTTTTTTAGTAAAGGGATCGATGAACAACCTATGAGATGGCAAAAGTGCATAGATAGCAATGGTACATACTTTGATTAAATAAATATATTATAATAAAAAAAAATCGGCTTTATGTTCCTCCCATACTAAACGCCAATTTCATATGTAAGGACCTAATATTTGCCATTAAAAACATTCCAGTATCTACGATATACGGGTACCTAAACAACGAACTGGAAACATTTTATTTTAAGATACAGGTATTATAGATGCCTCATAGAGACGAAGCTATTTTTATATGGAAAAAATAGGTATGAGTCTTTTTGGGGCTGGCTTTACACAATGCAAAGTTTACCTGTTCCACCCATGTGACAATCACCATCTGTGGATCACATTTGTCATCCCCGTGTAGTACCTACCTATAGATGTAGCCATTGCCAGTGAGAAGTATTTTTTTATTAGAGTTTTTTAAATCAATATTATTTTTATACGCATATAACATTCTTCCGAATTATTTACATTTACACTAGAATACGCCTGAAAATTATTTCAATTTTTAAAATCCTTTTTAGAACATTTTGCGTTTGTTAGAATTTTTCAAGAACACAATTCTAGATTAATGTAATCCCCGGGGGACATCATTAATCATGATATATTATACACCTTTAATATATTTTGATTAATTATGTCCCTCTGGGGATAAAAATCAGTATTGTGTTCTCGAAAATTTTGAACACTCAAAATATTAATTTTATTTTATATTATATTTTCGGTACGTCAAATATTTGATACACTCAGGTTCAAGGTTTCGGTCGTCATATTTATTTTAAAAGTTTTGCAGTTTGTCATGTTCGTGACTCGCGGACTGTCTGCATTGATAAAGCATCGTGGTGTTAAATTCTTGGTATAAGAAGCAAAGTAATTTCTGAGTTATCCGCCGTAAACAGCGAATAATGACGAACTTTGTGGGGTACGAGCCAAGGCGAGAAAGTTGATGTGGCCCAAGCACGCCATCTTGTAAAGACTGTTATGTTGGCGCCCCGAACCGTATTGATTTTACATAAAATTCTATTTTGGAATAATTGGGAAAAGACTCCATACGTATACACGTGTTACTAAAAACTGTACACTCATGATTGAGTTACTCCGAATGTGCTTAATGGCTGGCACTGTGGAAATCTGTTTTAAAAAATGTTATTTATGTTAGTATATAACCACTAAAAAAATTAACCTATAGAAACCAAGTTTTTTCTCATTGAATCATTGAATCAGGTTTCGTGCCTACTGCACGAAATTTCGAAAAAGCCAAAATCATGCTATAATTATAATTTTTTTAAACGAAAATTTGTTACATCATATTTATCGTCGCCACAAGTCTGCCTGCAAAGTTTCAGCTCGATTGGATCACGGGAAAAGGGTCAAAAATCGATCCAAAGTTTTTCCGGCAGACAACAAACCGCAGACGCTACGAGTTAAAAGAAAGGGAGTAAAAATTATTTTTTGTCTACCGGTTTCGAGACGAAACCCGTCTCTTCGTCAGGACAACCACTACACTAGCATGTAAATATCAGTACACACCACAATCATAGTATTATTTAAGCACCAATACCTTCACAAAATACTCTTCACATGCGTGTTACTCTAACTTGTAACTAAAGGCCAACATGCACTGCTAACTGCAATCTGTTTAAATTTGAAATTAAGTTCGTTTTTACATTAGATGCCACATGTACCTACCTATTGTACATTAGAATCGTAGAATCAAATGATATCGTGAAGATTGTGTGATTTTGCTGGTGTAAGAGAGGTGAAATGACATTGTCAAGTCGGGATCTAGCGAGATCAACAATATCAATTTCGGTATTGGGAAATTAAGTTTTTAAAAAACAGTATTTCTTAAAACATAAATTGCATGTAAACGTATTAACAGATTTTTCTATAATTGTAACAAATTTAAGATAATCGTTAACTTTGTAATATTATTGAATAAAAAAGACATCTCACACGCCGTTCAGTCATAAAAGGCCCACAAAGTGGAGCAATTTTCTTCATTTTTAAAACATCGAAGGTTTGGTAATTTATTAATCAATTATTTAATTTAGTTTATGACATTTTTATAAGATATTCGTATTTAAAATATATGTAACCTGATGAATAAATTTTTTAAATTAGAAATGTCCCTACAAAAATGTGATAAAAAACGCAAGAGAAGATATGAGAAAAAATGGTGAAATTTGCTCATTCTGCTAGACGATCGCCTTAATAGAATATAATCACAATCAACATCAACATCAAAGAAGTTTTTTTTTTTAAATTTTGAAATCATACTAATTTTGTAAACGGAAGGACATACGAAATTATTATTATTAGGGATGGAGATTTCGCGAGGTTTTTCGCTCGTAATAATCCATTCATCTCCCTTTGAATGACACTCGAGCATAAATAACTCTTTATTCATTAGCGCATGAATCCGACTGTTAGTCAGTCTCGAGTGTGTCGCGTCAGAAATGTTGCGATTATTTCCGCGAGGTTGTGGATTATTCACCTTCTGATGCAATTATGATGCACTGAGAGCGGTCATCGGACCGGATTCCCGGAATTCCCGTGATTCATCTTCCCCATCTCCCGGCCAAGCGATGCGGGCGGGCGGACCCGACAACTCATCACGCTATCGATGTGGTTAACCAATCTCTGATAATAGTAATGAACGAGAAAATTCTGTGGTATGCTTCCTGAATTTTACCGTGTCCCGTAACCGTAGTGGATCTGAAGAGAGACTGCGTGACAGAAATATAATATGCGTTGGGTAGAGATACATAGATAGCGTAGATTAATGCTAAAGCCATAGTATTTATTACCCGCACTTCTTTATGGTTGTGAACTATATGAGTATATATTGTATATACTCTAAGGTTGTGAAACATAGGTGTTATATAGCCGTTCACTGCAAATGCATATTTCCGCGCGTTTTTCGAAAATATGGGTTTTTATTATTCATTTATATCAGAATGTATACGCTAGAATACATTTTTTAGGACTATAGCTTAGAGAGAACCTTTAAACTGAACATTATGATAAATATGTTATGTATTAAACTCTCCTAAGTTTAATTCATAACATATTTATTACTACTAACATATTTCTAAATGTGGAGACCTGTAATTGGCCATCTATATTATATCAATGTTTTCTATGCTTCTTTGTTGTGCTGTTGGTCTTCCGTGAATATTAAATAAATAAATAAATAATTTACAATAGCAAATATAAGCATTAATTGACAGACCGTGGCCAAAGAATTCGTTTTCAGTGTTTTAGAAAAAATCAATAATTTCTGAATATTTATACGTAGGTACTTACGCAGAATATGTTTTCTTACGAGTATAAAGCTAGCATTATGATAATGAAACTATACTAAAATAATTTAGAAGTGTTAATAATGTTATAAATTTTTGGATTTGCAACAAATTTTTACGTTTTTTGATGGTTTTAAAAAGCTTTTTATTCACATAAAGAGATGATTTTAAACAATATATTGTATTTACTACCATACTTTGAGTCCTCAACCACTATTTAAAAGTCAGTTTTTAAAAATTAAAAACACGTTAATTAATTAATTAAAAATAAAAATTCCAAAGTACGAAATATGTCAAAAAATTACGCAGTTTTAGAATCAATCTGATATACAGGAAGATCCTAGGAATAAAATAAGATGAGCGCAGAGCAAAATTGAGAGAGAAAAATATTCTGTTGAAACTACGACCCTGAAGCGCTGGCTACGGCGGCCAAGGTCGTTGCGTGTGGCTGATATGTGACTTCCCAAATAACTTATGTTTGTGCTACACATGACAGAAGAAGACAGGATGGGCCGAAGAAAGGTAAAAAGACACCCTGAAGGCGAATCTTAGCAATTGTGGGACCAGAAAATTGGGCTTGCAACTTGATTGAACTTGGGCTGCAACTTAAATGAAAGGTGGGATCCTTCGGTTGAAATCAAATGCCGCATAGAGCAAGCTCGTGCGACCTTTATCCGCATGAAAAATATGTTCTGCAGTCATGATCTCAACCTAGGATTACGAATTCGAATGGTCAGATGCTACGTGTTTTCAGTATTATTCTATGGAATGAAAGCATGGACGCTTACCGAAGAACTGATAAGGCGACTTGAGGCTTTCGAGATGTGGATCTACAAAAGAATTCTCAAAATAAGCTGAAGGGACAGAGTTACGAATGAAGATGTTATGGCTCGGATGAATAAAGAAAAATAAGTTATTTAAACAATAAAAATCCGAAAACATCAAAATCTAGGACATGTGAGGAGATATCCAGAGAAATACGAGATTTTATATCTCATAATGCAGGGAAAGATTGCCGGAAGTCGGGGCCCTGGAAGAAGGAGGACTTCATGGCTGAAAAAATTGAGACAGTGGTTTGGCCAGTCTACTGTGGAGCTGTTCCGGGCGGCAGTAAACAAAGTCCGCATAGCCAACACGATAGCCAACGTCCGGTGAACGGACAGGGCACGAGAAGAAGAAGAAGAAAATTGGGAAATCGCGGCCCATGACCAAGCACACTTGGCATCAAAAAGTAGATTGCGCTGGGGAAACAAGCGAACGAGTATGTCCTCTGAACTTCTTATTCTTCTTCTCGAGGAATATTCCTTTGCTTTAATCGATACCTGATCTGTGCCGAGTTTTTTCTCCCAGTTTGCCAACTAGTTCATGAATGTTTTCTTGGACCAGTATCTCTTTCTTCTTTTTGCCTTTCTTCTACCACTGTGGTTAATTAATGTGATCAAGATAAATATCTATATTTTTAAATATCCTATTCGATCTACAAGGCAACGTATATCTGGTATGCAGTGTAGAACAATTTAACCAATAAATATCGTCTGTCGATAAATCTCTGAGACGAGAGAGAAAAGTGTTATCTGTGTACACGTTCCGTAGTCACGTGTCGCGTTCAAGAGTTGTTACATTTTTATCTTTTTTTCACTCATCACGGAGTGTTATATTACGAAAAATTTATTCGTTTCAATATAAGTTAAATAAAATGATAAAAACCCTGAAAAAAATCCAATTGGAATGTTTTCCAATTGGAATTCGAGGGTTTTTATTTTTTTATTTGGCTTGTATTAATGGGAATGAATTTTTCACATTCGATATAAGTTACTGTAATGATAGTCCAACGTTTTACAAAAAATAAGTCAGAAATATTGAAAAAAAAATGCAAACTTTGATGTCCAATATCTCCTAAATTATTGATATTAGGTCATAATAGCTTGAACATTTTCGACTCATAATCAAGGCAGGAATAGCCCTGCGAGGTTATTAATGTTTTACAAATAACCCTGTATAATAATACCCCGTTGATTTTAGTAATAGAGACATGATTGATATTTATTCACACCTAAAATATTGTTGACTAAGGTCGCACCTTGTACTGGTATACGCATTCAAGTTTTTAACAGAAGTACGAGTATGGAATCATAAATGCTAGCAATACTTATATACCACCTTTCAATCACATTGGTTATATTCTGTTCTGCACATCTTGTACAGAACAGTTTCCAAAAAAACATTTATTATTCCATAACATTACACAATTTGAGAAATGGCGGCCATGCGTGGGAAACTAGGGTGAAAAGTGTTTCAGCTGGCTTTGCGTAGTGGCAAAGAATCATGTAATATATATTAGGTCCTTACATATGAAATTGGCGTTTTGCCGTACTGGCAAATTTGATCTCAAATATCTTCTCTTTGGTTAGGAATTCCAAATCCAAATTTATACAGCTATTTACTCATGTATTTGTGTTTTGAAAATTATAATTTGTTTGTTTTTTCCTCAATTGTTTTTTTCTTTGCGTCACTCAGTTTACAAAATGAAAAACTTGAAATATCGCGTTATTTACGAGTACGAGTTCCACCGTGGCACCAGTGCTGCAGAAACGGCTCGAAGGATTAATGATGTGTATGGCGACGGTGCCGCAAAAGAAAACACAGTGCGTTTTTGGTTCCAACGTTTTCGTTCTGGAAATTTCGACCTGCAGAAAAAGCCCCGTGGACGGCCGGGGACCAAAGTTGATAATGAATGAGAATTGAAGGCTATTGTGGAAGCGGATCCATCGCAAACCACATCCGAGTTAGCTGCAGGCTGCGGTGTTAGTGATAAAACTGTTTTAATCCACTTGAAGCAAATTGGTAAGGTGAAAAAACTTGAAAGGTGGGTACCTCACGAATTGAGTAAAGCAAATCAACAAACGCGCATTGACTGCTGCGTTGCATTACTCAGCCGGCACAATAATGAAGGGATTTTAAATCGAATCATTACCTGTGATGAAAAGTGGATCCTGTACGATAATCGGAAGCGCTCATCGCAATGGCTGAACCCTGCCGAACCAGCCAAACCATGCCCCAAGCGAAAATTGACTCCAAAAAAGTTACTTGTGAGCGTTTGGTGGACTAGTGCTGGTGTCGTTCTCTACAGCTTTCTTAAATCTGGCCAGACGATTACGGCAGATATCTATTGTCAGCAATTGCAAACCATGATGGAAAAGCTAGCTGCTAAACAACCGAGGCTGGTTAATTGCTCTAGGCCACTGCTGCTTCATGATAACGCTAGACCACACACTGCACAACAGACGGCTACCAAATTAGAGGAGCTTCAATTGGAATGTCTAAGACATCCACCGTACTCTCCGGACCTTGCCCCAACAGATTACCTATTTTTTTCGAAATTTGGATAACTTCTTGCAAAGGAAAAAATTCAACTCCGATGGGGCAGTCCAAACCGCCTTCAAAGATTTTATTGATTCCCGTCCGAATGGTTTTTTTAGTAAAGGGATCGATGAACTACCTATGAGATGGCAAAAGTGCATAGATAGCAATGGTACATACTTTGATTAAATAAATATATTATAATAAAAAAAAATTGGCTTTATGTTTCTCCCATACTAAACGCCAATTTCATATGTAAGGACCTAATATTTGAATTTATTATCAAGCAAGGTTAGTTGTTTTTTATATGCCTTATTTATTACGCTTATAATTTAGGTTGTGTTAGTATTTTTATGAAAATTTATAATGTATTATTAATCCCGAGCATTGTAACCTTCTTTGGAATCATCTTTTATCATTACAAGTATTTTAATTATTTTATTTCAATTTCATTGTATTGCATGCAAATATAACTATTCTTCCAGTTTAAAAGAAGGGATTATATAATGGAATATAATTAAGAATAATTTTGGTTTACTTTTGTACCGTATCAGGCCACCGCCACACTGCGCGGCGCGTGCTATGAAAATAAGACTAACTTGCTGGTCTGGAGTGAGATTCGAACTCGCGACCTTTGGATCACGAGGCGAGAGTCCTAACCACAAGACCAACAAGCTACTCTCATTATTAGATTATTGTTATTATATTTATATGTTGTTATGCGACAAGAAAATGCGTGCTGATTATAGCCTCCATTCAGATACGAATTCATTCGCAAGATTTGTTGCGTTTCGGTAACTTTCCTCCTTTCTGCGACACCGAGAGCCAAGTTTTGACTAATGAACATAAAAACGAGCGCTGCATTGTCTAGACAGTTTCTCTGTCACTATGATGGCGGTGTGGCGGCCACACAAAGGCACCACCGCACAAAGCAATACAGCCCGATACATCCTCACACGAGAGGTACATATTAACATATTTGCGGGACCGTTTAAATCAATCCTTTCGCTGCTAAAGCAAGATTGTTAATACTGCTGTATTTTGCTATAACTTATTTATTATGAATATAATTAAACGAAATAACTTTGTTTATCACCACTTAATTTTTGGTAAAACCAACCGGTTTCGGAAACAACGTTCCTTCGTCAGGGTATACTCAATACTGTATACTTAATAGTATTAAGTATATCCTGACGAAGGAAGATTGTTTCCAAAACTGGTTGGTTTTAACAAAAAAATTTAGTGGTGATAAACAAAGTTATTTCGTTTAATTATATTCAAGATTGTTAAGCTTGGTTAATCCTATTCGTTCCTAACGTTCGAGCAACCTAGATCTAATATCAACAGTTATGGAGATACGCAATATCAAAGTTTGTTTTTTTTTCAATATATCTGACTGCAAAAGTTTGAACTGTCATTACAGTTACTTATATCAATTATGAGAAATTCATTCGCTTCAATTCAACTCAAATAAAATGATAAAAACCTTATAAAAAATCTATTTTCAATTCTTGTAAAGTTTTTATCATTTTTTCTGAGTTGTATTAAAAAGAATTAATTTTTCATAATGGATGTAAATTTCTGTAATTGTAATCCAGCTATTTGTAAAAAATGCCAGAAATTTTGAAAAAAAATGAAATCTCTGATATTGCATAACTATTGAGGTCATGGTTGCTCGAACATTTTTTACTCATTACGATGTTAAGAATCCACCTGTGAAGTTTTTGCTACTAGATATGAGACACCCTGTATAACTGCATCCCAATTGGACTAGCTTTAATACCAGTCTATTTTAACTTCTAAACCGTCGAATAGGTACGCACTGTTTCAATTGAAATATGAGGGATTCCACGATCATTATTTTAGTTAAACAGCGCCATCAGCGGCGAAGGTGTTAAGCAAAAGAAGAACATAACAGAGACATCTAACATTTAAAAGAGAAAGTGTCGAAACAGCTGTATTTCATTTGCCGACAAAAATCTCGCATCTGGACCTATTCATGGCGAGCGTGTTGAGTTAAAACTAACAATAATTATATAAAATTACTAGTGTTACGGTCTTGTGTAATGTTTCTGATTGACGCACCGGTACACAAGGCGGCGGCCATAATGTACTTTAATTGAATATGATTTTATACACTTACTTAGGTAGTAATTACAAAGTTTAACAGTGATACAAGTTGGATGCAAATCACAAGTGAATGAATGAACACCTCGGTGGGAAGATCCGATGATTCATATTTTACAAGATTCATTAAATAATTAACTTTTAGATAGTTGTGTAATGTCAATAGCTTTAATAGATACCTGTCCGAGTTCTGCAATACACTGAGGTACAATTACTATATATGTAATTAATTTTTTTGAAAAAATACGTAAAAATAAATAGATTTAAAATTGTTATTTCGGTCGTTAGATACATTTAACTGTAAATAGTTGCGGATATTTTATACGAACCGTATGTTTTTCCGAGAAACGATTCTCGACGTTTCGTTGAATGCTTATTCAACGTCATCAGGAGGACGACCTTTACGCGCGGAGGTGGAGGTCGGACTGATTACTGCTTTCGAGGCCGTAAATTATATGCACGTAGAGTGTTCACTTCTTCTTCGTCGCCAGTGTGCAATATGTACTAGTTACGTCGGCGGACTTTACTGCCACGTCTCTCAAGGGTTGAATCAATGTCGTTAGAACAGGGCGCCAAATACTTGATAGCGGGTAAAGGTCGTCCTCCTGATGACGTTGAATAAGCATTCAACGAAACGTCGAGAATTATTTCTCGGAAAAACATACGGTTCGTATAAAATATCTGCAACTATTTACAGTTAGATATAAATAGAGTTGCCATCGAATAATGTATACTCTTTTCAGTAATTAAGTCATATGAGGGCATAAAAGCAAAGGCAGCAATATACCAAAAAAAAATATTTTTAATTCAGTCACCGATGATTTATTAATTAAGAATGTACTGAATTCGATATCTTATAGAAAATATGTCTCTATCCTTTCGAAAACCATGTTTCTAAATCACTATATACTTAAAGCAAAGGGAGCAATATCCACTGCAACTAAACATCCCCCAAGGGTGTGTCACGTGACAAAGTGGCCGCTTTATACTAAAGTGAGAGTTGATATCGATGTTAGACCGTAACATCACGGCAAAATCCAATTATGTAAATAGAAAAAGCAGTAAAGCCCACTATTTGGTGGCTAAACACAGTAATATCCATATTTAAACGTTAAATATTTATTTATACGCTTATATAAAAGGAAAAATGAGGTGGCATTTGTTTTTAAAAACTTATTTACAATAAGATGAAGGCATTTTAAATTCCAGCGAAATTTCCTTGAGTAGTGACAGGTTTATTGTATTTATCTCAGAAACGGTATATTGCTCACCTCAATGGTATATTGCTGCCTTTGATTTTATACACCTCATACCTATCCTGTAGGTCTACAGCGCAAAAATTAAATCTTAATTATCTCGATATATTCAATGTTCCCTAAATATTCTTCTCGATTTCCATCAGTTTATTTGACATGCATCGAAACCTTTTATCTAATTTATTTGTTTTTTTTTAGTTTGTTAAACTCCATGTTTATTTTTGATGAAATTAGAAATGAAAAATGATTTTTTTATTAATATTATTATTAAGTTCTGCATTAATTAAGTGTTTTATTTTTATTATATTTTTCCTTTTTTCCTAGGCACTTATCATTAAAGATTCGCCGGTTTATAAAATTCACTGTTACGTTTCCTGCAAGTGATTAATGAATTGCTTTGAAAAAGTGCTTTTATTGTTATATAGTTATATAGTTGTTATTTTATTTACACTCGTGAGATTATTACTTATTATTTTAATTTATGGCCTTGATTTTGGGTTTCATAAACATATTAAGAAGTGGAGAGAAAATCATTTTATGTTGACTATTTAATAGAGTTATATTTGGATCATTTGTGCGTTTTTGATTTCAATTTGCTCAAGTAAATTCATTCTATGACCTTTGGTTTCTATATGTAAATTTTAATAACTAAGCATATCATAGAATTTTATAAACCGGGGAATCTTTAATCATAAATAATCTTAGTATGGGGCTTCACCGAAAACATCTAATTATCCATAGGGGAAGGGGTAACTTAAACCTTATAAATAAGTCGATTATACGTGGTATATCCACTGTTTGATAATGGCCTTACAAGCCGAAACAGCTGAACGATTTAACACTTAACCTGCAGAACTTAATAATAATAATATTTTTATAAACCTACTGTCGGAGAGTGTTTGTGGAATATGATGAATTGTCAAATTTTGATTCACGCATGTAGTGAGCACTTATATGTGACTTAAAGACTACAATTTTACAGTTGCAACAAATGTAAATTGATAAATTTTGATTATTACGCAGATGTTGCAAAATCTAAATATATTCCTGGCGCCTCATGTGAAGTTACGCCATTAAAATTTGAATAATGACAAATTTTTATTCCATATTCTTGCTCACGTGTAACTTTGACTAATCACTAATTGCAATAGTTACACGGCTGGTTAAAGGTTTGGCAGCCAAACATTTGTTAACCGTGTATTACTAAGCCAGATTTTTTATCAATGTGAGCAGGTGTTTTTAACGGATGCGCGGCGGGCTCGGTCAACACAAGGGCTGTGTGCTCGGTAATAATATAATATAAGCAATTTTGTAATGCTTTGTTCCGGTACGCGCAAGATGTCTATCTCCGCTTTACAGAATAAAAGTGAAATCACTGTCCGCACTGTCATAGTCCCCCGGGGTTATGTGGCAATTGGGCGTAAGTGAAACCAAGCATTATTATTTAACGTATAGTTCGTTAAATTTTATTTTTATTATTATATAAATTTGGCTTTCGTTGCGTGTGTCATTCTTATTAATAATAAAAGAATAAAATATAAAACGACGTTTGAATCACTTTTCACGAGATTTTGGGACGTGAAATTAAGAAAACTGGTTTAGAACCGGAACATTGAATTTCAAACTAACATTTTGCCTGAGTCTCCGTGTCTTCTAGATATAAATACATATACCTACCAGAATTGGAATTAAATTTTTAAGAAACGGTAAATATTTAAATAATTTTTAGATAATCTTTTTATGTATGTACATTCAAGAATGTAGGAGATTTAAAAATATCCCATGATGACAAGTTCAGTGAAATTTATTTGTTTAATATGAACCTTGCTATATTAAAAGAAGAAAAAACTCATATAAAAAAATATATATTTCGCTCAGAGATCTTTAACCTACACATCTCGTTGCATTCTTCTGCCTTTAACCTTTAAACCTCTCTCCTTATCCCTTTCTCCCTCCACCCAGTCTGCCTCCCCTACTGTCCTATATTTAATTTCAAATTTTATTTTATTACATTTTCATTTATATTCTTTGTGCTGCAACATACCATGAAACTCAAAGCTAAAGCAAACAAAATCTGATGTCAATTGCGTGCGGTGATCAATTGATTCATTTTCCTCATTATTGATGGGTGTTCCGTATTTGACTACTCCTAGGCGTTTGGTTCACGTAACGCAAAACTGTCTCGTTTGACGTCAATCTCCTTTCCTCCTCCTTCCCCTCACCTTATACCTAAAATAGTCGATAACCTACCTTATCGAAATACAGTACACATATTCCCCCTTATCAAAATACAGTTCACAAAATTCGTTCCTCCTTCACACCCCTATCCACATCCTCACTATCATCCCTAATTTCTATTTCACCCATTCAATCCCATGCCAGCGAATTACGTCACGAACAATAGATTATCTTTATAATTGACCACACGGCTTGGCGATGCACATATGCTCATGTACATTATTTGATAAATGTATTTAAATATATGAATTATATTACAGACTTTTCAAGAATTTGCTCGAAGCGCTGTGGACCGTGGCAGCAAAGCAGATGGCCACGCCTATTTTGTTAATAGATGTACGGGACTTAAGTGGAAGTACCTAAGGTGGGTGTTTTCTAGAGGGTTCGATTTGCGTCAAACGATACAATACTATTTTTTAAGAATTTTTTTTTAAACTTTGTATGAATCATTTTGACAAATTTAACGGCGACCGATCCGAAAAATGAAATATGCAACTCAATTATCGGATGGGGCATGGCCTCGACGTGGTAGAAGTTTGGGGATGAGACGATATATAGAATTGCCCTCCGATTTAAATTCACACACATTTCGGATCGCCGCACCGGGGTGGTTCTTGAACAAAATAGGGGTTATCATTAACAAGGCCAAAACCTCATTTTATACCAGAATTTAAAAAAATTATTAACTTCTTCCAAGTTCTAGAGTAATGAAAGGCATTCTTCGAATCTAGCCCCGATTGAGATTGAGTACCAACTTTTTAAAATCTTAATTTAAAATATGTCAATTTTATTTCTCTGTTTCTGCTCATAATACAAAACGTTGAGAGCAATTTTTCGCTGAAAATGTTCATGCACTGGAATGGACTTGTTTTGGAGCCAATGAAGGCTCTAATAGAGTTATCTGTTAAAAATAGAAAAAACTTTTTTGAAAACTTAGCAGCTCCATAAAACTAACAATATTAAATAGTATTATTTTAATGTTGGCTCAAACGTTAAGTAGCGAGAGTGAGCATGAAACGTCACATCGCGCATCGCTGGGATCTAGTATTTGGATTTTAAGTTTTAGATGCCTTTTTCTGTCTACTTTCGAATTGCGAATACCTAGTCTAATTTCAAGTATTTCAAGTAAGTAATTACTTGATTAATTCCAAGTGAACTTCTAAGATTCTGGATCTCCGGAGCATTAATTAACCTGGTCCAAGCCGTGGATGTTTTTAAGTGAACTGAATCACACTTCATCCTTCTAAAGCATACACATCTCCATTTTCCCCTGTAATTATTATCTATTTGCTTATATTCACTCACTAACTCATCATTTTCCCACGACAGGCAGGTTAGAACTCTACATTCTATTATACATTCTCCCTGTCCGATTGTTAATTTCCCCGATCAGTGCGATTACGCCACCGTATTATGTAGGGATTAGATACACCTTAAGGCATTAAAAAATACACTCAAATTCAACTTACTATTGCACACGTAAAATTTATTTATTATCATTTTTTACGGCATATATTGGCTAATTTTTTCATTAACAAACTATTTTTAAATTTTTAAAATGGCGTAGTAATGTGCTGCCCCCAAAAACCCGTCCCCGTGACGCGCTTAGAGAATAGATATACTCATGTCTCCAGGGTGTGAGTGCAAAGAAAAAATAAATTATTTTCTTGTTAAATTATGTAATTTCTATTTTAATAATCTAATTTATATTAAATTAATGTTGAAGCTTACAGAAAAAAAATGTGCAAATGAAATCAGTTTGAAAATAATTTTCATTTTTTCCCTTAAAAATCGACTTAAAAAATCATAATTAACATACGGCGCATTTTATTTAAAAATCATACGATACATTGTACATCAACAATGGTTGATAATGAAATGTGAGATGTGGGAAAAATTTTAACAAAATTGTCCCAATAGTTTTTGAGATATTACGTCCACTAGTCTGAAAAAACTGGTTTCGAGAAAAACGCAAAAAATTAATGAAATTCGTTTATTCACCTACCGCGTTCAATAGTCCCAATCTCAATTATTATAATTTCGTTGTCTGTCTGTCCGTCTGTCTGTCTGTCCTTGCAACTTCGTGTAACGTCCGTATTTTTTTATAGTAAAATTTTTAGAAATAAAAACATTTTTTTGGAAAATAATAAAATTTTCAAAAAAATTTTTTTTGGATTTTTTTTATCGAATTTTTTAAACATAAATAAAATCTTATATCTTAGGAACCGACATGTAAAACTACCGTCATTTTTGACGGGTTACATACAGCTAGTTAATAATAAAAATTCGCCTACCGTGGAATATTCTTATTGCTATAATTCAACCAATTTTATAAATTTTTCAATGAATAAAATTCAAAATATTTTTAAAACTTTAAGCTTTAAGATAAAGTAAAAGAAGTGTTTTGCAAATTTCAAGGTAAACTGTTTTTACGGACGGCCTCAGCCGTCGTAAATCGATAAAAAATAATTCACCCCATTCCTGATAACAATAATTGTCAGAGAAGAATAGTGATAGACTTTCTCTTTTTACACAAACTAATAAATGGTACTATCGACTGTCTTCAACTACTAGAACGCATCTGCTTGCTTGTTCCGTCTCACATAACTAGAAGTCATGCAGGTTTTGCCATGGAAACTGCAGCTACTGACTATTTCTTTAATTCCCCACTGCGAAGGCTTCCTAGACTAGCAAACAGATACGAGCAACTCGATGTCTCTGCCAATAACCGTATATTATTCAAACATATATTAAAAGGTGTATTGAAAGATTACCAGTATTTGTCGAATTGGACTTGAATAATTGATTTGTTTTTGTATGTATATTTTTTATTATACTATGACTTTCAAAGCTTATGCTATTGCTTTTCACTCTACATTATTGTTGTTATATACTTGCTTCTTGCTTTATATTTTATTTATCTTTATATATTTGTATCTATATTTTAAGTATTTTCTCTCCACTTGATGTCATTATGTTCACATTTTATTATGTTTACACATTATTATTATTTTTTCTTTAAACTATACATGCCATTAATGTATACTTTACCTATCTGTTGTAAATAAAAAAAATTAAAAAATTGAAAAGTTGTAATGGAATACATTTGAGATTGAATGTTGAGGTGTTCAGCTCGACTATCATAAGTCCTTGATGCGCTGCTAAGCGCCCTAGTTCCTAGCGGATCAGACGACGCTCGCCAGCATCCGCCGCTCTCCGCTCTAGAATCATTCGAGATATTATTGTTCTCACGATCCACATAACAAATCGAGACAGTTGCACATTCAGGTCAATATGCAACGTTTGAAGGAATATGACGGCGGGATTTATCGAACCTCATGTCCGTTACTTCAGACGTGTTAATCAACAATATTGTGCGATGCACTAACAACACTTTCATTTTTACAATCTATTTATCTGTACAGGTACAAAATTTATTTTCCATAATCTAGAGAATAATGTGAACAGTGTCACTTTTATAAATATGCATAAGAGATAAAATTTAAATAATTTTATAATATAATGAATAAATTTGAACGTTGTTTTCACCACGTTGAAAAATATCAACGTGTTTCAGAGCCCATGGCCCCTTTGTCAGGATACAATTGTATACTAAGAAACTTAATTCAAAAATCGATGTATAGGCAATCAAAATTTATAAATTATATATGGAAAATGAATAATAATGAAGTGCCTACCAACATGAAAACAAAAATAAAAGATAACTATTAGTAAAAAGGACCTGGTCATTTATAATATTCAATTTATTATTTACATTTTTCCTTATTATTATATATATAAAAATTATACATTCTTCATGTATAATTTTTGTATTATACTCAAGAACACATTCTTATTGTGATGTTGAAATTTTGAAGAACAAAGTTCTGTAAAATTTAAAACCGAATTAATTTTTGTGTATGTTTTAATTAATTCAATTTTTATATTTTGATTGTCTGACGATTGATTGATTGACGAAGGGGCTCCAAAATATGTTGATATTTTTCAATACAAATGTGGTGAAAACAAAGTTTATTTTTTGTAATTATGTATATTACTAATGTCATCACAAATTTTTTTTGCTCTTTTGAAGAAGTTACATTTACATAATTCTGTTTATCCGTCTTTCTTCCTCTCCTTTCTCGTTTTGTTCCCGGCACTTTTTAACCTGTATTGTCTTAATTTTTTGAAACCTAAATCGTCTCTACTTTTTGATTACCTTCATAGATTGGGTTTGTTTGGTTTTGGTACTACAAAATATTAGGTATGCAAGAAGTTTAATATAATAACAAACATGCTGCAGTAAAATAATGCAAGAAATCCAACTTGCATTGAGACACAACAAAACTATCGTAAGCCCATCATAATGTGTACTTTGAGTTGTATAATTATTCAGAAAGTATATAAATACTACACACGTTGTTATAAACAAGTACACTAACAAATATTTATTTTGTATTTATTTTTCCTTTGTACAATAGATTATTCAATTTTGACTCCCTTTATATTAACTCGTGGCGTCTGCTTGCTTGCTTGACAAAAAAACTTTGGATCGATCAATTTTTAACCCTTTTCCCGTGATCCAATCGAGCTGAAACTTTTCAAGTAGACTAGTGGCGACGATCAAGAAGATGTATCAAATTTACGTTAAAAAAAATTAATAATTATAGTATAATTTTGGATTTTTTAAATTTTTAATGGTTTTTCATAGAAGTTGTTTGGAGATTCCGACGTATATGATAGATACGAAACCCGAAAATGAGAAAGGGAGTATTGTAAAAACTTGTTTTTTATTGGTTACTTTTTTAATATATGTTCAATTGTTTAGGAATTGTTTTACAACTATTTTCCCCTGGTATTTATTTACAATATATCGTCGCTGTATATATATAATTAAGCCTATGTGCCGTTTTAGTACATTCTGAGATAAACGAATGAAACTGTTTTAAAAAATAATTGCACAGACTAGATTTATAAAAAATATTTTAAATAATTACTAGGCAGACTTCCCAGATGAACGGCAATGCTATTTTTAGTATATCTCGATTATTTATATGAAAAATTGACAAATTGATTCGATCATCTCATAATGTACTAAACGGCACCATCGGCTTTATTATATATACAGCGACGATATAGCAAGCTGCTACCGACTGCTCCAATTCGTGTGACTCGTTCGGTAGCCCGGCTGGTCCAGTGACTGCGTCCTATCTCCATATTAGACGCGCTCGTTTCCCCAGTCTAGAAGCAGGATTACAAAGTCTCGGTCTATAAAGAGACGGTGATAAAATTAGGATATTTATTGTACAGAAGTAATACATAATAAATATAAGATGTTTACTGTAATTATACTGATCAGCAAAAAGCACCATTCTCTCGCTCGCGGATATTAAACTATTCTCTCAGACAGAAGTCACTATACGCTTGCACGCACACACACACACACACACACACACACACACACACACACACACACACACACGCACACACAAATATCCTTAAGCAAGAACTCGCAGACATTCACTCCTAAAAAAATATATTATATATAATACAGTCGAACTCGGTTATAACGAGCTCGGATATAAGGAGATCCCGGCTATAATGAGAAAAACTGTGAACTCATTTTGATTTGCGCATATTCCCATATAATCGGTCTCGGCTATAAGGAGCGCGATTCCCGGATATACGGAGCAAATTTTAGAAACTCTGCAAACATATTTGCTTGGGTTACAGAAAAAAGACAAATACGTACTCATAACAATGAACTTTTTCACTTTGCTTTTAAAGAGGCTCGCACTTAATTAGGGTTCATTTTATGATGTACACAAACTTGTGTCCCACGTGCGCAGGCAAGCAATAGTTTACTGAAGGTCGAGAACACTAATATAACTCCGATTATTGGGGGTTTCCAAAATCTTTATGGTGACAGTTTATTTAATGCAGTTTACTGTATTAGCATTTAAATGCCTAATCAGTTAAACGCGAATTGTTCTATCGGAAACTACCAAACGAAACTAACTAACAAACGAAAGTGTCCCTAGGTTCGCGAAAATGTCAAAATTATCGGCCTCAAAAAGTCTGTAAAAAGTTTTCACAATCGTCTTCTACAGTTTCATCGCTCTGGAAAGATAAGGATGTTTATTTAGCTGCTCTTGAAAATAACATCACACAATCAAAAAAAATTGTGAAAAAAGTGAATCCCGGATATAAGGAGTCCCGGCTATAAGGAGCAAATTTAGTTGGTCCCGTCGCGTTCGTTATAACCGAGTTCGACTGTAATTCAAAAAAAAAAAGTTCTATCGAGTCATAGTTAGATCATCATATCGAGTCATCATTAGTTCTTCATCCCTTGGTGGGTTTTAGGATCCTCAATATTTTCATCTATTGATATTTAAAACTACCGTTTCTCTCCAGTCAAGGATTTTCAAGACAGGTGTTATAGTTTGAAGATATTTTCCCACCTTTCCCTTTCTCGCCGTGTTGGTCTTATATTCAGCAATGGCTTCTGTAGTTTCTCTAGTTGGTGTTCAGTCATACTCTCATTATTTTATACTATCTAATTTTTTCTAAATTAATGAACCTTAAGAATTTTTATTCATTTATTCAAGATGCTGACCTGAGTCTTATCAAAATTCATTTTCCAAAAACCGGCCTCAAAAGTTTTATTCGACAACGTCCTTCGGATAAAGTGCAGCATTTAATTTAATGTTCGATGACATATCAAATTAAATGCACAAACTGCAAAAATGCAGCTTGAACTATGCAAATGCTATGCTATGTTAAGCGTAAATGCGTACGTATGGTAATGAAGAATATTCACATATTAAATATAATAATAATAACGTGAAACTAGCAATAATATGTGTAGACACTGGTAAGAAATTAATTTTAAATGCATGTGTTATTGGTTGAATTGAATTAACTGAACTTCATTATGCTGTTATCAAAAATGTCAATGTCTCTACACGCATTAGTAGCCTGATTCAATCAGCAGATAGAAATATTGAATTAAACAAGTTGGATTATTGCGGGTTCTACTTTAGCGAGGAGGTGCACTATTGTTAGCCGATCATGCTAGATGTGAGACGTTTGGACTGCTCACGATAACGCTCTGCCTCGCTGAAGATGTACCGGAAATAAGTCAACCGGCTTAACAAAATATTTATATCTGCTTTTTAACATAATGAATATAATGAATACAATGAATGCCATTATGGCCAATAAGAACCTATCAAAAGAAGCAAGACAAGCGGTACATAATGGCGTTCTAGTGCCAACTCTGATGTACGGAAGTGAACCCTGGAATTGGCAAAAAAGGAATGAAAATAGACTGAATGCGGTGACTAAGGCGCTTGTGTGAAAAATCGTTGGTCGATAGAGTGAGGAATGAACAAATTAGAAGTGAATATAATGCTGGGTGTAATGTGGTAGACAGAATAAAGAAAGGACTGCTGAGATGGTTTGGACATGTAGAACGCTTGAGCGAGGAAAGGATGGTTAAGAAAATATATGGGGCGATTATTGAAGGCAACAGGAATAGAGGGCGTCCGCGAAAGACCTTGCTTGATCAGGATACTACAAGTATTGGAGGATGGCTCTGTTAAAAGCCTCGACAACCGTAGAACTTACATGAGAAGATGTATGAAGTACCCGAAGCAAAAGTGGTGTGCCAAGATAGAAGAATATGGTGTTCTATCCTCTCTGACTACACCTTTGGGGAAACGGCGTGGTGGTTAGTTAGTTAATTCAATCATTGAGAACAAGAACGATTGGGAAGAATGGGTTACACATAGGATTACAGGACAGAATTGCTTTCTGCCTACTTGCTTCTACGAATTGGCGTCATTCTGAGGTAGTTTGTAGATTAATCGTTTTTGACAATTATGCTATTGAATTGGATCTACTGGATAACTAAATCTGATGCAATACTTGGTAATGTCATATGTTAGATAGTTGTACGTGGCCTACGTTTTGGTTTTTATTTTTTACCACAAATAGTAAACTTTCCTTCGGTTATATGACTTCATCTTCTAGTGTAGATTTTCTATGTTTATATGTATGGTCTACGTGACTCTTGACGTTCTTGATTGTAATTTTTCGGTACAATATTTATATTTCTATTTTCAAAAAATACATCGAACCTTACATTTTCCATGTCTCCACTGACTCTTTTTTCAAAAGGCTATTAGATATACACATATTTATTTTAGAAATACAAAGCAAATGGCTAAAAATTTGCTAAATTATTTGAAGTGGGGCAATTCAAAATTATTGAAAATTTGAATAATATATAAGGTTTATTAGGCTTTAATATCTTTGAAAGATTTGGCAGATACTTCGTGGTGCAACATTATAATTTTAAATATGTTTTATTATACTTTGTAATACACACACAATATGAGTTATTAAATTACAACTATAGTTTCGAGAAGAGCAGTCCCTCTCATCATCAGGTATAGATAAAAACTAACTTAAATACAAAATTTATCAATCTAATTGGGTAGGTCAGGGGGGTCAGGGGGGCGCGCGGCAGGGAAGGGTATTTTTTCCGCCGAACAGCTCTAGGAGTGGTGAACTGGACTGAAATGTGATATTATTTATTAATGTGTTTCCAGAATTTAAATTTTTTAGGATTTCAACGGTTTCCAAACTATTCATTATCCATCGTCTATGAGGAACCGAGTGGAGTAATTTTAATTTGTGACTATCGAAAGAATGATTGGTGTTAATTATATGATTGGCAAATTCGGAGAAATTGTTATTTTTTAAGCAGCGGCGATGTTCTTTTATGCGTGTATTTAAGTTTCTAGTGGTTTGGCCTATATACTTTTTGTCACAATCTCCGCAAGTTATTTCATATATCCCACTTTTTTCTAACATACCTATTTTTGTTTTTGAATTTAGAAGAATTTTACCAATATTATTGTTTGTGTAATAAGCTGGTCTAATATGAGTAGGGAAGCAATTTGTAATTTTATTAGAAATCGGACCATTATAAAGAATTTTTCGCCAAAGTGTATAATCGGTGGTTTTAATATTTTTGCCTGAGTATAAATATGATTCGATAAGTTTATTATTAATTTTTGATTTCAACATTCTATCTATTAACGCGCAATTATATCCATTGTTAATAGCAATATGTTTAATTATATTTACGTCGTTATTATAATCAATGGTGTTAAGGGGAATTTTAAGGGATTATTCTTCCCTGCCGCGCGCCCCCCTGACCCCCCTGACCTACCCAATTAGATTGATAAATTTTGTATTTAAGTTAGTTATTATCTATACCTGATGATGAGAGGGACTGCTCCTCTCGAAACTATAGTTGTAATTTAATAACTCATATTGTGTGTGTATTACAAAGTATAATAAAACATATTTGAAATTTATTAGGCTTGTTTGTGATTTCGAACTAAATCCTCACATCATACGTTAAAATCTTAAAATAGGTATGCTGTATGTGTGAATATTTTATCAAAATATGGTTTCCGTCATTCGTATATTTGATTATTTATCAAGAGAATGTATAATTCGGCCTCGTTACTTCCTTAATTAATAAACCGAAATTATGATTCGAATTTAATTTAATTTTTAATTTAATTATTTTTTCCTGCAAGCCACTTCCTCATGCACGGCTTTAAATGGCTTCTTTGCAAGGCTCAACTATCCGCAACAATTATTATATAATTGCTGTTAGCGTTGCTTATTCTCCATCTTTAACCCCTATCCTTAACATAGCGGAAAGGGAGGGTAAGGGTTAGTGTTATTACCCTTCATAGGTAGGCATTTAAAAATATTAATTATATTATTATTTGTTATAGTTAGACCGCATTCAAAAGAATGTGCGCAAAAAATATGATGCAAAAAATGAACATAAAAGATCTTTTTCAAGTAAGTAAGTAAGCTTTTTTAACTAAAAAATATATATTTATTTGGAATATCGTATTGACGCTTGTAATACGGGCTTGCCAGGCAGGGTCGTCGTAGGGAAAGGTCTTTTGATTGTGGTCGACCTATAACTCTCTCACCTATGGTTGCTTCAGTCAAAACAGTGAGATTTCCTCAATATGCTCAGCTATGTTTAAATATTTTTATAATTAGTTTTACATTCAACACCATATATTAGAACGAGCGAGTGTAGAGCTGCCTATAGGATAATTTATAGAGTAAATCAAGGGACGCTGCGGTCTCATCATATGAACCTAATATTAGAGGATGGCCTTATTTATAAGAATATATATGAGATAAGAGAAGTGCTAGATTTGAGAACAGTGCTCCGATTTAATTAGTGTCCAGTAACTTTTTTGTAAAATTAATGAAATCTTTCAATTGTTTCATTTGCCTCCAGCAGCCACGTTCCGTGACATTACGATTATTTCTTTCACAAGTTTCATTTTTTTGTTCCGTATTATTAAAATTAAAATACGGAATCTCCTTGCGTGAGTTCATCTGTCAAGTCATTGACGCTTTATAATACAGACACGTTATTCCCGTACTAGCCGGCTTTCACATGTAGCAAATATCGCATTGAAAGACACAACAAACCACGGCACACTTATTTCACAAACGCTCTGCGTGCAGACAGAAAAATCAGGTGATTTGAAGTCACGGTGACTAAAATAACATACTCATTCTTACAATAGTGTACGATACTCTGTTCCTTCGTAGGATAACGAATGCAAGTAAGGCAATTACCTTAATGTACAGGCACCTTCTATACACACTGATACATTCCGCCACTCGGTTTATTATAGAACTTTCGGGAATTTTATAGAACCTTCTCCTTCCAGAGCAGGTTTTTCCGGAACCTTCTAGACTCACCGACATAGTCGGCGCGCCTATTTTGAAACAATCTGGAGCATTTGCGGCCTTCCCATAACAAAAGAATGTGCTAGAAAGCACATTTTCGTCACCCACTCCCACCCACGCACAGCCAGCCCCACCAAACTCGCATATTTTCGATGTGACACCAAGGGATATCCGCCACCACCGGTGGGTGGTTGAGGCTGGTTGTGGAGAAAACTTGCCGGGTAGGGAAACACGGGTTACTTTTTATATACAGGGTTATTTGTAAAACATTAATAACCTCGCAGGACTATACTCCTGCCTTGATTATGAGTCGAAAATGTTCTGGCTATTATGACCTAATATCAATAGTTATGGAGATGTGCGTCATCAAAGTTTGCATTTTTTTTCAATATTTCTGACTTATTTTTTGTAAAACGTTGTACTATCATTACAGTAACTCATATCGATTACGAAAAATTCATTCGTTTCAATACAAGTTAAATAAAGTGAAAAAACTCTGAAAAATTCCAATTGGAATGTTTTCCAGTTGGAGTTCAGAGGTTTTTATTTTTTTATTTGACTTGTATTAAAGGGAATGAATTTTTCATATTCGATATAAGTTACTGTAATGATAGTCCAACGTTGTACAGAAAATAAGTCAGAAATATTGAAAAAAAAATGCAAACTTTGATGTCGCATATCTCCTTAACTATTGATATTAGGTCGTGATAGCTTCAACATTTTCGACTCATAATCAACTCAGGAATATAGTCCTGCGAGGTTATTAATGTTTTACAAATAACCCTGTATATATATATATGTATATATATATAAATATATGTGTACGCGAACGTGCCGCGAGCGTTGCTCCATAATCTAAGCGCAGTTTTACACCAGTTTAGTTATGATGAGATTGTGAAGAGCCGGGACGCTCTCCTTTCTCTCGTCTCGCACCCAAGGCTGGTCCCTTCCGACACGTGTCGCGCGTCTTCTTCAATCGGTGCATCTTGCTCCATCCGCCAGATGCACGATTGATGATAATTTCAGAGTTATTAATTGCTCCCGTCGGATCTGGGTTGCGGCTAACGAATTACACATTTTGATGACATCTCGCGAGTTTCGCAACCGGCCGACGGGTTCTGTGTTGAAAGTGTCACGTTATTAATTTTTTTTTATTCCGACACAGATTACGTTAGTGGCGTATTAGAAAATGCATTCAGCGTTTAAAAAAACACGAATATACCTTAGGTTTATGGAACATTCTTTTACATGACTGTAAATGTGGCATTTAGATGCAAAAGCGCCACTATCCATAAGGATGCCATATGGATAGTAGCGGTTCTGCATCTATATGCCACAAATGTAAATGGTTATCACAGGTGGACCACCAATATATAGATACATGAACAGACATATATATATATATATATATATATTATTTTTTAATTTTGTAGTATACATTTTTATCCTAATGAAGGGGGCATTGGCCTCTAAAACATGTTAATTTTTTAAACATTTGGCAGATACTTCGTGGGCAATATTTATAATTTAAAAATATATTTTTACTTTACTTGTAATACACCACACAATATGATTTATTAAATTACTACTATACTTTCGAGAGGAGCGGTCCCTCTCATCATCAGGTATAGATAATAACTATACCTGATGATGAGAGGGACTGCTCCTCTCGAAAGTATAGTAAAGTAAAATATATTTTAAATAAAAATGTTAATTCTTTTCAATAAAAAAAGTGGTGTAAACGAATTTTATTTATATAAATTATAATAGACATAAATTTCTTGGTTCAGGGTCTGGTTCTACGGCTGATACGGTTTGATTTGTTTAAAAAACTTAAACGTTCTTGTAACTTTTGCAACAATTACGTCAAACTAAATATAATTTCTTCATAAAAAAGTTGCGCCTTGATACAAAATGACGTATTTACTTAAAAAGATTCAGTTTGGAAAGAAATTTTTAAAATTTAAAAGAGTAACGTCTATTGTAAAAAATCCACTTTGCCTAAAGGAGGGTTTTATTTCAATTTTGTACAATTTTATACTTTGTGGTTTGGAACGAAAATTAACAAAAAAACATTGATTGTATTGGATTGGATTATGCAAGAAATAATACTTTAACTTTATAAATGTCCCTTAAATATTCAATTTCAATTCAATTCAATTCAATTTATTTATTTTTGAAATAACATTTACATTACAAACATATGTTTAATTCGTAAATATTATTAAACAAGTGAGAAAATATACAAACAACTAAATATTTAACATGTTCACGAGGGAGGACTTATCTACGCTGTGTCATATACTCTGGCATAAAGAAGGGATTTAGTTAATCTTTGTACAATTTTATACTCTGTTATGGTAGACAAATAATAAAAATAGGAAAAAAACTGTGATGCACACGGGCGTTGTAATATTATTTTATAAAATTATCTTCACTGGGTCTAAAGCAAAAAATGTTCAATGGATATTTCCAGTGCTCTAGTTTGACTGCGTAATATGGTCTCTCTGCATAAGAGAGGTTCAAAAACTTTGAATAATGCAAAGGTTTATAAGACATCAAAAAAACGTTTGGTAAGAAAATTGACGAGAGAAGATTGTATTATAATTAGAAGCATCAAAAAAATTTAACGGCAATGGTCAGGCCACATCTTTCGGAGGACAGGCAATCGCTGGACGAAGACAGCAATCCAGCGGTATCCGTAAGGAATCAAGAGGCCAACCTCATGCCTAATACAGCAGATAATTTCATCTGTGCCTAATACAGGCACAGATGAAGTTATATTCAAACTCTGCAAAAATACGTGGCAATGAATGACTTCTTAAAATTAGGCAATCCGCCCTTAAAGAGCGATTTGTGGAATGAATAACAATGCGTAGAGAAAAGTGAAAGAAAACAGCAATAGATAGAAAACGGCTGATGGTGATGGTAATGATAATTCTAAGCCTCTCAAAAATACCTTCCACCAAATAATTTGCATCCAGATAAGCTGAAAATTTTAAAAACAAAATCAGATTGGTTCGCTACTAAGAATTCGACATGGATCGCTAGTCATAACCTTAATTTTGCAATACAAAACACCAGTTGTCTTATTTCCAACAATTTCTATGGACAGCCATTCGCCTTTTTAGCCCGATTAATTTACTTATTATATATAATTGAAAACACGATTATTCGCTGGACAAAGCATTTTTTGCCTGTACAAAAATGTCACCATTTCTTTCTTCTCAGAATTTAATACTTTATTAAGTTTATAAACTTAACGTTTATAACTATAAAATAGACCCGTTGGACCGAAAATCGACAGGTAATTATTAGTCCTCAGATGCTCAGAGAATTGAGAAAAGTGTAGGAGTATAATAACCGAGAGGGTGAGAGTTCACGAAGATCACGATCCTCGCTCATGAACGAGGGACAGACGTAGATGATGATAAAACATACCTTGTAATGCCACAAAATTACCTAGAAATGAAGAGTACTTTATTCATAAAGATACTGATAAACAAGCTCATCAGTGGCACGTGAGCATGCGCAATATTGAGCTTCTTGAGCTATTGCTACTTAGAAACAAGTGTGTATGCACATTGCTAGTAATGAGCATGCTCATTTGATTTGCCGGTGGAAGGGGTATCATTTGAGCATGTGTGAACAGGCTTGCTTATGAGCATGCTAATGTCATTCGCGGCTAGTATCGATTACCGATGCGACCTTCCCAGTCCGCGACAGATTAAACAAATATGGCGCGTTGGGGAGATGACAAAATATTACTTTTCGTGACCGACATCTCGAATGTCTGTGGAATACTCGATCACCGCTTTATTAATATAATAAAGCAAGAAATAATGCTTTATTAAAAAGACATGAATGATTCTAATCTTACAATGAAAATTATAAAAACAAAAATCAGAATGTGCGGATAGAAACTCGGAAACTGTTGTGATTTATTGGTCCACTCGAATTTCCTGTTTCAGTTTTCAAAGTTTCCATTTTGAACAAGAGCGTCTCTATTCTATGATAAGAACATGCCGGTAATAAGCATGTATGTTTGATTGTTAGCTTAAAATAAGCATAATAATAACGAGCAAGTTTGTACAGTCGTTAAAACGTGCTAGTTTTGAGCATGCTCATGTGGCATAATGTGGTTCTCCACAGCAGGTGTCACGAGTACCCTGTACCAAGAGTAAACAGACTCGCATTGTCTTGATTCTTTCAATGAGATAATATTAAACGAAAGCGAACAATGTCTACGTATGTATGCATGTACATTAACAATACATTCAGCTCCGTAGCAAAACTAGAGGCTAATGCCAGATACTGAAATTGAATGAAAACAAAACGAACAAGTCCCCTCTCATCGACCGCGTCTTGCAAGAACGCAATCACTACACCAGCGGCGCTTGATTAAAGAGGCAAAACTAAATGATACGAAGGCATTTGAAGGTCTCCGCTATGTTTGGAACTGTCGATGAGGAGCCTCCGCAGTGAAACGCGGCGGGAAGCAGTATCAGTCTCGCTGACGGGTGTCGCAAGATGTTGGATATTTCTGCAACATTTTGGATTCTGTTTTAAATTTAAATTGACCAGCGCTGCAGCGGGCACAGTGGCGCTCCGCGATTCCTGGATATTTCCTCCCCTTTAATAAATTAATCGTTTTCATTTTGTGTTTATTTTCAACTCAAAATTACTTTTCACAATTTTATTCCAATAAATTTAACTTTTCTGAGTTGTTATTATCCTTATTAATCGTATATGCAACCAAATTCTTCTGAATCAAGTAGTGAAGACATGTGAGAAATTTGGGTTAGAACTTAATACAAACAAAACAAAATACATGCTCATAAGCAAAAATAATCCAGTTGACTAGAATGAAAATCTTTACATAGCTGTAACAAAACTAGAGAAGGTACAAAGTATTGTATACTTGGGCTACAACTTAAGTGAAAGATGGGATCCTTCGGTTGAAATAAAATGCCGCATAGAGCAAGCCCGTGCAACCTTTATTGACATGAAAAAGATGTTCTGCAGTCATGATCTCAACCTAGGATTACGAATACGAATGGTCAGATGCTACGTGTTTACAGTATTATTCTATGGAATGGAAGCATGGACACTCACCGAAGAACTGATAAGGCGACTTCGAGATGCGGATCTACAGAAGAATTCTCAAAATAAGCTGGGTGGACAGAGTTACGAATGAAGATGTTATGGCTCAGATGAATAAAGAAAAAGAAGTTATTAAAAAAATTAAAATACGAAAACTTCAATATCTAGGACATGTGATGAGACATCCAGAGAAGTACGAGATCTTGCATCTCATAATGCAGGGATAGATTGTCGGAAGTCGCGGCCCTGGAAGAAGGAGGACTTTATGACTGAAAACTTGAGACAGTGGTTTGGCCAGTCTACTGTGGATCTGTTCCGGGCCGCAGTAAACAAAGTCCGCATAGCCAACATGATAGCAAATGTCTGTTGAACGACAGGGCACGAGAAGAAGAAGAAGAAGAACCAAAACCACACTAAAATAATTTTCTGTGGTCATCAAACTCGAATGTAAATAATTAGTTGATACATCGAAGGTCCCTACATATATCCCCGAATCTGCGAAAATTCGATTTTCATTTTAATATTTTAACATACTTACTTACTTACTTACTTACCATCACGCCGTTTCCCCGAGGGGGTAGGCAGAGAGGATAGAGCGCCATACTCTTCTGTCCTGACATACAACTTTCGCTTCGTCTACATTCATACATCTTCGCATGCAAGCTCGACGGTTGTTCAGACTTCTAACAGAACCATCTTCCAGTATCTGGTTAATCTGGTCATGCCACGTCTTCCGTGGTCGCCCTCTTTTTCTGGCGCCGTCAACACTTGCATCATATATCTTTCTTACCATTCTTTCCTCATTCATTCGCTCAACATGCCCAAACCACCTGAGCGACCCTATTTTTATTCTCTGTATTATGCTACGATCAGCTTTACATTCATTCCTAATATCTTCATTCTTTACTCTATCATACATGGATTTACCACACATACGTCTAAGGGACCTCATCTCCACTGCATTCAATCTACTTTCGTTCCTCTTCTGCCAGCTCCAGGCTTCACTTCCATACATTAGTGTCGGTACCAGAACTCCATTATGTACCGCCAGTTTTGCCTCGGTAGACATATTTCTATTAGAAATTATTGCATTCAAAGCACCGTTCACCCTATTCCCGGCAGTCACTCTCCTCTCTATATCTTTCTCAACATTCCCTCTTCTATCGAACATACTTCCCAAGTACACAAACTCATCTACTTGTTCCAAACATTCATTGCCTACTAGTATTTCACACGTTGTCTTACTTTCCTCCTTCTCGAATACCATTACTTTTGACTTCTTTACATTCATAATAAGGTCACTTTCCTTGCATACATCATACATCCTGCTAACTAGACTTTGTAGGTCTTGTTCGCTATTTGCCATTACTACCGCATCATCCGCGTACAGTAAACAGCATACAATCAAATCACTCATTTTCGCTCCTATATTCATACATTCCAGTTCTTTCACACAATTATCCATATACAAGTTGAACAGCCATGGAGACATTACACAACCCTGTTTGACACCTTTTGTTATATCAAACCACGGTGTGAAAGATCCATTGATTCTTACACACGCAGTACTCCCCTCGTAAAGGGATGCAACTGCGTCTATAAGTTTACTGTTCACCTTGTAATCAGAGAGTACCTTCCATAACCTTCCTCTAATAACCCTATCATAAGCTTTTTGCAGATCTACAAATGCACAGAAAAGTTTTTGGTTTTTCGCTAAAAACTTTTCCGTCAACACTCGTAGAGAGAATATCTGATCCATGCATCCTCTTCCACCCACAAAGGCTCCTTGCACGTCCCATACCTTTTCTTTCGTCATCGACCTTACTCTTCTATCAAAATTCTTCCATAAAGTTTGCCGACCGAGCTTAAAAGGCTGATTGCCCTGTAGTTCCCGCATTCCAATCTCGACCCTTTACCTTTGTAGAGAGGCATGATAACTGCTCTCCTCCAATCCAAAGGGGTGTGGCTCTCCTTCAAACATTTATTAAATAGAGTATGAAGCCACGAAATCACTGATGGGCCACCAGCCTTGATATATTCGGCAGCAACGTTATCATACCCCACAGCCTTACCATTCTTCATATGCTTTATTGCACACTTTATTTCTTCCACACTTATTTCGCTGACTTCATTCTCGTCATTCATACTTCTCTCCGTGAGAATATCGACGGATTCCTCTATTACAGCCTCCTCACTCTCATACGTTTCCTGGAAATAGTTCGTCCATCTATCTTTTATTCTATCTTCATCCATTAACATTTCTCCATTCGCTGACTTAATAGCTTTCATACTATTGCTTTCCGTCCCACATCGAGATTTTTTCACCTCCTTCCAGAAAAATTTATATAGAATATATTTTAACATTGTCCGAAAAAATAGACTAAATTGCATAGTTTAAGATAGGAACCGTCGATATGGTCTCGGTATTATTATATGGTATGGTAACCTCTAGAAGTAAGATCAGGCAACGAGTATTTGAGATATGTAATGCAATACGTAATTGCAATTGTAGGCGGAAAAAATAGCTATTTGCGCTCACTATGCGCTTCCGGATCTCCTCTGTAGTATTATTGTTGCTTGTTATCAGGGATTCTAGGTATTTAAATCTCGGTACCGTTTCAAAATTTTGACTTCCACACGAGAGAGTTGGGATTTGTTGGGTGCATCCTACGGCCCATGTATTTGGTCTTCTGCTGGTTTACTATGCGACCCTTGTTTTTGGCAGAACTTTCAAGATTTATGAAGGCATTACGTAAAGCATCAGGATTTTTCGCAATTACGTCGATATCATCAGCGTAAGCCAATAGTTGCACAGAGTTGTCAAATGTTGTTGTTCTTATTTCAATGCCTGAGTCACGAATAACTTATGCTTAACAATATAACAGTATAATAGTTTTAAATAGTAGCGATAGTAAAACCGTTATTTTAATCGATCATTCATGGTACAGTTATTCGAGATTTGTATCTGATTGTATCGATGATTGGTAACTAAGATCAAACTTCCATGATTGCCTGTCAAATGGCGAAAAATCAGTTACCATCGTCTCTTCAATCATTATCCCACCACAATACCAACCAATAATCAGGTACAAATCTTTAATAACGGTTAACGTTAAGAATACCAGGTCAAAACTGAAAAAAAAAAATTATATCAATTTCCACATAGCATTTCATATTACAAACCGTTTTCCATTAAATTCAGGTTATATACAATGCTCGAAACTAAGATTTAAAAAAGAAATTCAGTACGTTGCCACGAATTAGCGAGACGGCTAACCACCCTGTCCGACGATGGTAAAATAGCGATTGCCTTCCCCGCCACTGCACAAAATCGAAAATCACGCCCGCCGCGCAGCCTCGGTGGAGGGGTGAGCGGTGGCGAGGCGCGGGTCGGCTCAGTACCGCGCGGCCGTCCCCGCGTCCGCCCGCGCTCACCGGTTCCACCAGCACCGCCGGGTGCACTCCGCGCTGTGTCACTCAGGGTGCAATCAAGCCGAGCCTTAGCGTCAGTGGCAAGGGTCGTAATTTAAAAGTAATACTCATTTTATTTCATAAATAAGTATAAGTTAAAACCGGGCGAATCAAGTGGAAAAGAAACTAGAATTAAGCAGTGCAATATGTAGAGGTTACACGTTCCGGTTTGAGTTTTCCGGGATATTCTGCCCTTTCTGTCCATCATTCAATTCAATTCATTTATTTATTCGATAATATGTGCATTACAAACTTGAATTTAATGCATATATATACAGGGTTATTTGTAAAACATTAATAACCTCGCAGGACTATACTCCTGCCTTGATTATGAGTCGAAAATGTTCAAGCAATTATGACCTTAATACCAATAGTTAAGGAAATATGCGACATCAAAGTTTACATTTTTTTTCAATATTTCTAACTTATTTTTTGTAAAACGTTGGACTATTATTACAGTAACTTATATCGAATGTGAAAAATTCATTCCCTTTAATACAAGTCAAATAAAAAAATAAAAACCTTCGAATTCCAATTGGAAAACATTCCAATTGGAATTTTTTAGGGTTTTAATTATTTTATTTAACTTGTATTGAAACGAATGAATTTTTCGTAATTGATATTAGTTACTGTAATGATAGTCCAACGTTTTACAAAAAATAAGTCAGAAATATTGAAAAAACAATGCAAATTTTGATATGACATATCTCCATAACTATTGATATTAGGTCATGATAACTTGAACATTTTCGACTCATAATCAAGGCAGGAGTATAGTCCTTCGGGGTTATTAATGTTTTACAAATAACCCTGTATATTAAAATAAGAATATGCAATCAATTAAAAATAACATACAATCTGGTCAAAAGTGTAGGAGAATCCTGCTTCGGAAAACCCCTTCAGACACGTGGAATATATCAATATCCAAAGCGATTTTGTTCAGCATGTACAACGGGGTCCGAAACGTCGGCCACAAAGGTCGTAAAAACACGGCAGAATACCTCAGAAAACTCAAACCAGAAGATTATGAACGGCCGTGAAAACCTAAGAAAATTTTTAGAGATTAAATGATTCGGGCGCAAGAAACTCAACGAGTAGACAGACAGGAAGATTCGCGTGTATATGGACAGCGTTGGCAAATTGTTAAATGTGCAAAAACGTGCCAATGTGTATGAAATGAAAGATGTTAAAAGTCAGATTAGGAGTATACGGTATTCTATCCTCCACTTAGCGCTGCTGTGTTATATTTATTTAGAATCGTACAACATAATCGATGTATAGAGAATCTTTGACGTGTGACAGAATATTGACACCTGTTACGGTATTTCGCTCGCCAAAGCTGCAATATTACGATGACATGAATTGTGTACTTGTGATATTTAAATTGGTTTTTAATGACAGCCGACTGACGTTTCGCGTGTGTGACGTCACGCGTCGTGTCAGGAATAACGAAACTTGTCAGTGTGCCGGCTGCCGGCGCTACTATTCATAGTTACGTGACGCGCGATATCTCGTTGGATAACGAAATCACACTTTATTCAAAATGTAAGCGTTTTAGCAAGGTTGCTATTTTAATTAAACAAATGTGTATCGTGCGTCTGTGGTTTTTATGTTGACAATAATTAATTCACTGTAATTGGCTTTGCAATCGGGAGCAATCGCACCTAAGGCGTCAAAATGTTCCTTGATTTATGACAAGGAATATTTTTAAAAATCATAAATCACAAGTCATAAATCTATTGCAATAAGTTTTCATAACATTTTTCGAAGATCTCAATTGAACTATGAACTGATTGTATATGGGTTTTTTCAAACAGTGAAAAAACCAAGGATATATATATATTATAACTAATATTATAACTAATCATACATGTCCGTGAAAGCCACGGGATTGCAGGACTGCAGGATTTTGAAGCTGAAAATTAATGAATAGAAAACAATTTATTTTTTTAATTAACTTAATTCGCTTAATAATAATAATAGCCTTTATTCAGACTTTTTTTGTTTGCTTGTTACAAGTTAGACTGTCACACCATCACACCGCCTGTATGCCTTTTGGCAAAGGCCTCCTCCAATTGCCTCCATTCCTTCCTATCTTTTTTTATTCTGGTCCATGCTCCACCTTCTATAGCCTTGATCTCATCCACCCATCTTCTAAAAGACCTGCCTCGTTTCCTTTTCTTGTCGCATGTGAACCAATACACTATTTTTTTTTACCATTTCTCACTTCCTCTGATTTTGTGATCTTGTCCAGTCCATTTAAGCCTTCTGATGTATACTTTACCATTCTCTGCTTTTGCTTGTTCTTTGATTATTGGGTTCCTTAGTCTATCTGAATTTTTACTCGCTTAAACCTAAAACTAAATATTATAACAAAGTAATAATATAAAAATGTCAAAAACGTATGATTTGGTCGGGCGAACCTGGCATGAATGGCAGTGAATGCGTGTCGCACTCTAATTTTGTAAAATTGTAATCCCAGCGTAATTTCAGCAAGTTATCGACCGACAGATAGGTAGACAGACAACGAAATTATTATATTTAGATTTTTTTCTACCAAGAGAAGAAACTCGGCTGTATGATACTTTGGAGGCGACAGTGCCCGGTAGGGTGCAGATTCTGTGTGTATATTTTTTAGAATTGCATTTCGGGAATTATATTATCACACCGCGTACTACATTGCCCTTGCGTGCACACGGTACAACACACAATATAACTTAATTTATTAATTTATTACTTTATTACTTTATTTTAATAAGAAATTTTCTCGCCTCTCAATTAATTCAATCTCTCCTAGCGTATAATCATTCCGCCTCGTAATAAATTGTTATCAAATTTTATAAATTTCATTGTACGTGTCTTTAATTATTTTTTCTTATAAACGCATTAAGATTGGCGTCGCGATAGGCCCCGACAGTGTATTCTCACCGAAGCTTCCGGACGCGAGACGGCGGTTACCCAACGACTTAACGATCCCAAATATTGCGAAATTTGTCAAATATACGGTATTATACGCCGTGCACTTCCTCATTAAAGTCTGGCAAATATTCGAGAGGTTTCTGTCAATATTTGCTGCCAGCTAATCCACCGGTAGTTGGAATTAAGTACTTACTCGTTAATTGAATAGGCAGGTACTGTGTTATTATTTACGGGACAATTCTGACTGCTAGACTTTTGTCAAAACAATCCATTTCAATTCTTCTTCTTCTTCTGCTTCATTTAAGACTGCGTCCTGTCATTGCTCGGAGCCTGGTCCTAGGATACAGATGTTCAGCTATCTCGCCATCTTTTATGCGGTCTTCCTGGGAGTCTGGTATCTGACGGCAGCTTGTTCGCTGCTACGCTCACTACTCTCTCAGAACAAGCTCTCTCCACATGATCTCTCAGTAACGTCTTCTAGATCTTCCCCATCGGACAATATCCTCGACGTCACGAGTCCTTCGTATTTCGGAATTCCTCACTCGGTCTCGGATTGTCAGTCCCGCAATGGGTCGGAGAGTCTTCATCTCAATTGTTCTTAGGAAATTTTTAGTTCTGGTAGTGTCAGCCCTTGTCAGTACTTCATGATTGGGCGGACACAGGTCTTACATATTTTATTTTTCTCTCCTTGAGCATGTGGTCGTTTCTCCATATAGCATTTCTCAAGTATCCAGCAACAGTTGCGGCATTGTTCGCTCGCTCTCTTACTTCTTCGTAGAGGTCGTTACTGCTGGATATCTCGACACCCAAGTATTGAAGCCCATTACTTGCTCTATTGTTTTATTGTCAATTGTATGCTTGTATCGTACTGGCTGTTTCAATATCACCATGCTCTTAGTCTTATCTATTTTCATTTTGAATCTTTGTGAGGATTTCAATTCATTAATATATATTATAGAAGTCTCACAGAGACTAAAATATTTATATGAGAAACATGTATAGATTATGCATTGTATAGAGTGATCACTTAACAACCGATACTGGAAGACGGCTCGAAGAAGAAGATATTTTTATACTAATACACATATTTGACGCGTAACTTGTAGTGGATCTAGTTTTTTAAATATACATACATATGTAGATAAGCAAGTTTTTTAATAAATTGTGTTCAATAGAAAACAATATAAGTATCATCATCATCATCATTCTTGGCTCTACAATCTTTGGTGGTTCTTGGCCTTCTCAAGAGTCTTCCTCCACTCAAATCGGTTTAGTGCGAGCTCTCTCCAGTTCAGAAACTGAGAATTCTTCTGAACTGGAGAGAGCTAGCAAGAGTGATGATAACAAAATAAGTATATGAAAGTAATATTTTCATTTAAATACGCTTAAATTGAGCTACTTTTTATATAGTCGATTATAGGCTATCAAACTTTTCAGCAAAATTAATTTTGTCAATATCTCGTACAAGCTCGATTTAATGGTTTCAGAATACTCGGCTGTTAAAAACAGAAGAAAGCTCGTTGCCTTCTGCGGCCATCCGAATAGGATTTTTTACCGCTAGGCTTATAGAACATTGAAGAACTCGGCATAATTTATTCATATTAGCTTCCGGCGTAATAATACTAAAAGTGCATGTACGGCGAATAAGTGCATCGCTCGCTGCGTGCGTGAGACTCAGATGTCCGTCATCTGTAAAAATATTGAACAATATCAGTTGTATCGCGCTGGACGTGTTTGCAAACAAAGGCTTTAACAATGCAGCGCCAATCTAATATATGCGTGTACATTTACGTGAGATGTAATAGTGCATGTCCGCGATAATAATTCTCACAAATATTGCGATTTGAGTCGTTTGTTTATATTCCTGCCCGCCGGGCGTGACGGTTACGTGCCGAGCCGACGTCTTGCGAATCGTATGTTTTGTACACTCGCGAGCAATGTAGCGTTGTTTCAGTTTCATATTAGTGATGGTATTTTAACCGGTGACAAACTAACCGTTATTTGAGATTCGTATCCGATTACGTCGGTGATTGGCAGCTGATTTTTTGCAGTTCGACGGGCAACCATCGGCAGTAGACAACTATTACATCTTGGTTATCAATCAGATATCTTCTTCTTCATCAGCCTTTGTCTCTCCACTGCTGGATATAGGCCTCTTCCTTCTTTTTCCATTCTTCCCTGTTGTTTGCCTAATTGTAGCTATTTCTTTCCCCCCACAGCAACTACATCATCGGCCCATTTCTTTTGAGGTCTTCCGATGCCTCTTTTATTCTCCCAAGGTCTCCATTTCAGAACTCTGGGAGGCCATCTTGTAGCATCCTGCCTTGTAACATGTCCTGCCCATTACCATTTTAGCTTCGCTACACGATCCATGATATCCTCTACTCTAGTTCTACGCCTAATTTCGTCATTTCTAATTCTATCTCTTAGGCTTACTCCAAGCATGGATCTCTCCATGGATGGTTGCGTGAATTTGAGCTTTTCTACACTTTTTTTTGTAAGGGCCATAGTCTCCAATCCATACGTCATCACTGTCAGTATGCATGATTCAAAGGCTTTTCTTTTTAGGCTAATTGGGATCTCTTTGTTCTCGAAGATATGTTTGAGTTTGCCAAAAGCAGCCCAGCTCATTCCTATTCATCTTGGCAATTCTACTGTTTGGTTATCTTTGTTCATTTTTATCTTGTGTCCTAGGTATATTATATTCATCTACTATTTCAATATTGTTATCATTGATAGTGATGAATTTGTTCTCCGGACTCAAATCAATCAGATACAAATCCCAAATAACTCTACCGAAAATAACCGTTTAAAATAACGGTTTAACCATCACTAATGTCCAAGCGCTCCGCGGTAGCGCGCTGAAGACCTGCCGAGCAAAAATCGTAAAAATACAAATTTGAAAATAATTGTAAGATTATGCATTTATTTCATTCCGTGATGGGCATTACACGAAAGCAGCATTAAAAAATTAACGATTTTATATGTTTTTTTTAACAGCGTAATGTTGCAATGTTCTCTAATTTATTTGGCAGTAAAAACAAGCAACACCTTCAAGTCTTTCTAGCGTACTATGCGAGAAACATTACTAGAGTTTTCTGTAACAACATTTTACCGTAAAATTACTCAATTTGTAGAGATTGTCTCATACGTAAACAGCCGAAAAATTGCGTTTCTTTCTAATAGAGTCGTTCTTTCTTCATTCTGGTATTGTGTCGCTTATTTTTGATGTTAATAGCGTCGACTTTGCGGTTTGACATAATTATTAATTTCAGAAAATTAAAACTAATTGTTTTTAAACGGTACTATACTGTATCTTTGATAGAATTGTCACGTGTTGTGACTGCGGGAGGAATTAATGAAAACGCTGGAAATTGATTTCGGATTTATTAATTACTGTTTATCTAATTATTTAATTAACAAAGTTTCGCTATTCTTTAAATCACACTATTTCGTAATTTATCACTCGTAAATAGACACTTTATTATCGCTTTAAC
This sequence comes from Agrypnia vestita, assembly GCA_016648135.1. NCBI lineage: Eukaryota > Metazoa > Arthropoda > Insecta > Trichoptera > Phryganeidae > Agrypnia > Agrypnia vestita. The sequence continues at coordinate 189,146 of JADDOH010007193.1, forward strand.
ACTTTATTCAATATTCACTAGAACATTCCATTCAGTTTTCGCACGTATTATTTTCGCTTCGGTTTATTTCGCTACATTAGAACTTTTCTAGATTGTTCGCCTTTGTTTTCGCTGTCAACCCGACTCAACAACAACTCTCGCGCGGCCTGGCCCGTATTTATATCGGTGTATCGAGGTATTTTGGCTTTTTCGAGTATTTAGAAGACGATTCTTGTGGCTTCTAGATTATTATAGAATGATTCAGATGCTTCCCGAAAAACATTGCAGACCGTTCTCGATGCTTCTATAGTGTTGTGTCAACTTCAAACAACTGTCACTTGCAGGAGTGCGTAATTCTTTTTAGCCTCGTTACAATATGTTCGACAAAGGTATTTTTAATAATTAATAATTTATTTTAATGAACTTATTTCGAAACTCTAGACAATTATTTATTAACTGTTCGAAGAATATGTTTTCTTCTTCTGTATGAAGGCTTGAACTTTGTGGTGACATTATTATTAAAATAAAACACAAATTACTTTGTTTTCACCACTTTATTAGATTAAAAAATCTACATGTTTCGAGAACAACGTTCTCTTCCTCAGGATTATTGTGTACTAAAGATCTTTAAAAGTTGAACCAAGCAAATATGTTACGGTGAAGGGGTGTGTGAGGGTGTAGGTGAGGGGAGGGGGGGTTCGAGGTGTTAATTATTATTGATTTAATTATTGATTTTGCAAAAAATTTAATAGAATATGACTATACATTTGATATTAACACAGGTTTAAAATTTTTACATTTCAGCTATAAGATACCTCAAATAAATAATTTAGAAATATTCGAAATTAGGAAAAACGTTAATATTAAATCTAATATAATAAATACACAGACGAAATTTTTGCATAATCCTATTTTGAATATTTTTCCACTTAATATTCCAAATGACCCATAATAATTAACACCTCGAACCCCCTCTCCCCTCACCTACCCCCTCAACCGCCCCTTCACCGTAACATATTGGCTTGGTTCAACTTTTAAAGATCTTTAGTACACAATAATCCTGAGGAAGAGAACATTGTTTTCGAAACATGTACATTTTTTAATCTAATAAAGTGGTGAAAACCAAGTAATTTGTGTTTTATTTTAATTATTAATTAATAACATAACGCTGCAGCTCGTTCCCAATACTCTCGATGCACCTTCTCAAACTGCCCCCCTTTTTTGATGAGCATGTCCTCGAATACGCTTACTATACCTATCTTGAAATACGTTACGCAATAGCTATTCAATTAATTCAATTAGCGGAGGTGAATAAAGGAAAAATTCAATTATATCATCACTAGTAATAAAAATTAGCACCGAAACATTAGCCAATGATGAAACTTGGCTTATATATATTGTGAAAAATAGAGCTATTTGTATGGAGCCGTTGCGAGACGCTCGCAGCACGTCCGCCGCATTGTGTGCATCTGAAAGTAGAAGGTTAATTGCTCCACGCCACGAGAACCCACTGTGCAGAATGGCCGATGGTGATATTTGGCCAAATCGACACGTGTTAGTTCAAACAGCCCATTAGCAGCAGACTGATTGAGGTTTCCTAGCACGTGACGTGCCCAGGAGGCGTGGCTCTCATCTCTCACGAGACGGCAATGTCACGTCTCACGGTCCATGTCTACGGATGAGACTCTTTGTCATTGTGATCGAGATCTCATAGAGATTTGTCGGTTTAGATCGCCGTGTATCAGCAACTTCATTCTGCTATGCAATAAGTCATAGTTTGATTCTCCCCCATTCTGTATTGTCTTTTAGGCGCAATAATTCTGTTACTCTCTAGTACCCTTTAAGGTATAGATACACATGCTTATTACTAGCATGCTCATTAGCATGCTCAAAACTATGCTTATTACTAGCATGCTCATTAACATGCCCTAACAACTGTACACACTTGCTCATTATTAGCATGCTCAAAGCTAACAATCAAACACACATGCTTATTAGTGGCATGCTCTTGCCATTGAATAGAGAGGAACTCTAGTTCAAAATGGAAACTTTGCAAGCTAAAATAGAAAATTCAAGTGAACCAATAAATCAAATCAGTTCCTGGGTTTAATCAAACACACATGCTTATTACAGGCATGCTCTTGTCATAGAATAGAGACGCTCTTGTTCAAAATGGAAACTGCAAACTGAAATAGAAAATTCAAGTGAACCAATAAATCAAATCAGTTCCTGGGTTTAATCAAACACACATGCTTATTACAGGCATGCTCTTGTCATAGAATAGAGACGCTCTTGTTCAAAATGGAAACTGCAAACTGAAATAGAAAATTCAAGTGAACCAATAAATC
>JADDOH010007194.1:0-22476 GCA_016648135.1 Agrypnia vestita
AAAAACTGTGTAGCACAAGTCAATTCCAACATGGGAATGGCTTTGGGTGCCATGTTTGTGAAAAAATACTTTGACGAAAACAGCAAGAATGACACATTAGTAATGACGAGAGACATTCAAGAATCTTTCAGGGAACTGTTAAATCTGACTACATGGATAGACAATGAAACAAAATTATTGGCTACAGATAAAGTTGATACAATGACTTTAAGGATTGGTTACCCAGATTTTATTTTGAATCATGACGAGCTCAACGACAAGTACAAGGAAATAACTGTGCGACCAGATACATATTTTGAAAATACTCTGAATATATTAAAACATCTTACCAGAACAGAGCAAGGAAGGTAGGTCATTTCAGACTAAACCAAACCTTAAATTAAGGTTTCAACTTTTTTTATTTACTGCAAACCAGTTTGTGATTCAGATTTAGTTATAATTTAAAATGGTGGGTCATGTTAAGTAATTTAGTGAAAATAGTTAAAATAGAGTCATGAAATTGGGGTATGTATATTTGTTTTTTTGTTTTCCACAGGGCCTTAAAGAATAATGATGCATGCAAAATTTGAGTGAAGCGGGAGGAAAGTGAGATAACCAGAGGCTGGGACAGATCGACCATATTTTTCTTAGGATAATAGAATGCAATTGAGCAAAATTTGGATAGAATCCTATGTACATATATAATATAAATTTGTATGCACATGCTGAGAGTAAGATGGGCAAGTGATAAGCCCTATTTTTTGCACAAAGAGTAACAACACAAATTTTGAATATGTAATATAACAAAATATTTGGGTTAGAGAGAGGGTGGGTAGCCAGGAGGATGGTGTCTATATTTTACATAACTGTAGTAACTATGAGCACAGTATACCCAGAACAGTAGTTTATCTCTGGCCTGTCGGCGAGTTATTAGCCTACTCTTGCATTGACGCTAGGGTTGTCACTTTATTTTTACTCCCTTTCTTTTAAATCGTAGTGTCTGAGATTCCGACGCATAAGGTATACACGAAACCCGAAAATTTCTGTAATTAGTATACCTAGTTTCTGCACTTAAATTGCAAGAACGCTGATTAACATCAACGTAGACTTTTAAAAACTCACAGTCTTTGTGATAATCAACACACCTTTTTAGTAAAGCACCACAAACATAAAAAAAGGCATTTTTTTCAGGAAGCGCATTTTTTTTAAAGCGGCGGCTGTAAGCGCGAATGGCACCGAAGGCACGGCCCTTACTGCCGCCGCATGCGTACGCGGCGCTGAGCACGCACGCACACATTCTAATGGGCAGCGGCCAGTTTGTATGAAGACGTATTACTGTTCTTAGTATACTGTGCTATGAGTAACTATGAAAAATTTTGATAGATCAAAGGATGTAGGAGTAAATAGAAAACAGATATATATTCAGTTTTATAAACATACATATACATGTAGGTAGAGTAATTAAATAAAGAGTATTTAGAGTGGACTCTATCAACAATTAAGTTTAAAACAAAGATTTTTACCATAACGAGTTGTTTTATTGGTAGAAAATGCAGCCAGCCCATAGTTTTAAGCTAGTTTTATAGATATAAAGTCAAGTAGTTTTGATTGGACCTTGCTTGGACCTGCCTTCTTCAAGACATGACAGAATAATATATAAACTAAACTGTAGTAGTAACCAAAAACTTTTCTGTGCATTTATAGATCTGCAAAAGGCTTATGATAGGGTTATAAGAGGAAGGTTATGGAAGGTACTCTCTGATTACAAGATGAACAGTAAACTTATATACGCAGTTGCATCCCTTTACGAGGGGAGTATTGCGTGTGTAAGAATCAATGGATCATTCACACCATGATTTGATATAACAAAAGGTGTCAAACAGGGTTGCGTAATGTCTACATGACTGTTCAACTTGTGTATGGATAATTGTGTGAAAGAACTGGAATGTATGAATATAGGAGCGAAAATGAGTGATTTAATTGTATGCTATTTACTGTACGCGGATGATGCAGTATTAATGGCAAATAGCGAACAAGACCTACAAAGTCTAGTTAGCAGGATGTATGATGTATGCAAGGAAAGTGACCTTATTATGAATGTAAAGAAGTCAAAAGTAATGGTATTCGAGAAAGAGGAAAGTAAGACAACGTATGAAATACTAGTAGGCAATGAATGTTTGGAACAAGTAAATGAATTTGTGTTCTTGGGAAGTATGTTCGATAGAAGAGGGAATGTTGAGAAAGATATAGAGAGGAGAGTGACTGCCGGGAATAGGGTGAACGGTGCTTTGAATGCAATAATTTCAATTAATGTAAAGCTGATCGTAGCATAATACAGAGAATAAAAATAGGGTCGCTCAGGTGGTTTGGGCATGTTGAGCGTATGAATGAGGAAAGAATGGTAAGAAAGATATATGATGCAAGTGTTGACAGCGCCAGAAAGAGAGGGCGACCAGGGAAGACGTGGCGTGACCAGATTAACCAGATACTGGAAGATGGTCCTGTTAGAAGCATGAACAACCGTCGAGCTTGCATGCGAAGATGTATGAATGTAGACGAAGCGAAAGTTGTATGTCAGGACAGAAGAGTATGGCGCTCTTTCCTCTCTGCCTACCCCCGCGGGGAAACGGCGTGATGGTAAGTAAGTAAGTAGTAGTGGGTAAATATTATTCGAAATATTAATTGATAAAAATTCTCATTTCTAGACTTGGCCAAACAGTGAACAAAACACAGTGGAATACAGCTCCAGCTGTAGTAAACGCTTATTACAGCCGGAATAAGAATCAAATAATGTTTCCAGCTGGTATATTACAGCCTCCCTTTTACCATCGTTATTTTCCAAAAAGTTTAAACTTTGGTGGGATCGGTGTAGTCATTGGACACGAAATCACTCATGGATTTGATGATAAAGGAAGACTTTTTGATAAATTTGGAAACCTTCACAGGTTCGTTTTAACTAATTTTGAAATTTATATTCTCACTAATAATTTTAATTTAAACAAATAATATTCTCGCTAACAAATATTGTGACAGATTTGTAGCGGTAGGATCCTTTATAAATAGAGACATTGGACACAAAAACAAGTAGAACTGTTTCATAATTTGTACTATTTTCACAGTCGAGAAGATACTCTGGTACACTTTATTTGTTGTCTGACTATATTCGCTTGGATCACCCATTCGCTTATCTGTGGTTTTCACCAGCTGTCGACTATGACTAACTTGATGTGCAGTAATCAATTTCTTTTTTTAAAGGAACTTTTCCATGCATACACGCACATTCAACAGACTTTCAGGGTTTTCCAAAATCTTTTGAAATGATTGAAACCATTTGAAAATCCTCGGTTATGTGTCATTCCCTGTGTTTCTAAAATCTTGTGACAATATAATTAATATTTTCTCTTTTATTTCAGGTGGTGGCATGATCTAGATATAAAATTATTCCACAAAAAGGCACAATGTTTAATAGATCAATACAGTGATTATACTGTTTCTGAGGTATCCATGTCATTAGACGGTGTAAATACACAAGTAAGATGTGACTTCATGAAACATTTTTCTAAAATAAAATATATAAACTAACTCTTCCACCATTTTTTAGGGGGAGAACATAGCTGACAATGGTGGAATAAAGCAAGCCTTTAGAGCCTACCAACATTGGTTGAAACAAAATGGAGATAAAGATGAAACGCTGCCTGGGTTAAATGCAACCAATACACAACTATTCTTTTTGAATTTTGCTCAAGTAATATTTTGAAATACATAATCTCAAAACTAATTATTATACTACTAACATTCCTTTTAAATTATTTTTATTACCTTTTAAACTGTCATAATTCCGTGCAATAGACGGAAATTGTAATGTATTAGAGCCGATTGTATTAACTTGGCTTATTGTAATAATTAGTTTAAAGCATAGATTTTCACAAAAATGGGTTGTTCAATTGGTGGAAAACACTACAAAAAAATACTATAAACTGAGTTGATACAACCAGCCCCTTAGTGATAGTTCCACACTAAACCAAACACTTCAATATAGTATATGTTATTTTCACAGTTTAAAGTTGTTATATTTTCATAAATAGAACACCATGTTTAAAATGAAATAAAGAATTAAACTGTGAAAACCTGATCTTTGATCGCTTCACACTTCTATTAGTTCATCAAATTGTATGGAGTGTGAAGTGATTATACTACACTTATCTGGTTTGCGAGGTGGGTGGAATACAAACTTTAATTTGATTTTAAAGTGTTCACAGTGGTCTTCAAAATCTTTGATTTTTAAGTGTTCGCAGTGAAGTCTTCAAAATCAAACGCAAGAAATTAAATAACTTTTATAAATACAGAACATAAAATAACAATGAAAATTATTCCCCAGGTTTGGTGTGGTGCGATGAGACCAGAGGCAATGAAAAACAAATTAAAAACGGCTGTGCACAGTCCAGGAAAGTTTAGAGTTATCGGAACTGTTTCCAATTCTGAAGACTTTGCACGAGTTTTTAATTGTCCTGAAGGCAGTCCCATGAATCCGATTATAAAATGCAATGTTTGGTGATGTAGCCACAATGTAAGTCAATACAGATACAGAGGATTTCTCCATTTTCTATTGATGATTCCTAATAAATTTAAGCAAAGTGTAACATAACATTTTTGTGTAGTGTATTGCACTGTAAGATTTATTGTATTGTAAAATATGGGTTGTTTTTTAAGTTAGTTCAACTGGTTAATTAATGATGCATTAGGACTAGTTTCCGAGACTGAAAGAAGCCTGGAAAATGGTAGCATATATAAAATAAAAACGTAATATACAAATAGTAAAAGAATATGAAAAAAATTACATCGTTTGAAGATTGCAATGACTGTTAAACAGTCTGTGCAGTTCAGTACATGTAATAATTATGTACTATGAATGCAAAAGTATTTTACATAAAATTGTATACTATAAAAATGTTTATAATTTTTAGTAAACACATAATTATTCTTTTTTAGTAAATGATGTCACTATTTTTTTATTCTTTCTTATTCAAGTTTTAACATAATATTTTTATGATCATGTTCCATATTATGTACATACATATATGAAATTATTTTCATTAATGAAATAAATTTATGTGTTTAATATTTATACACTTATTTTTATTTTTTGACCAGTAATTACAATTACTTACATACTACATGAAACTTTTGAATATTTAACAATTAAAATTATATAAATTGTTGAGTTTAAAAAAATTATACTACATACATACATATCACAGTTATTCAATTAAGGCGATGATTTTAGTGGGCTATATTTAAAAAAATGGTTTAGTCCTATATTTCCTTTAAATACGAATTATTAATGTGTATGTTCTCCAAACGGGGATAAAAAAATGTAATTAATGAAAAAAAATCAATTTAAATCTATGAATAAATTGACAGTTCCTATGCAAGAATGTTCTTAGGTTTTTATGGCCACTCAGAATCTTCAGGTTTGTGTTTTCTGGGCTATTATGCCATGTTATCACGACTTTGGATCCTGATGATGGACCCTGCAATGGGATCCGAAACATCGGCCAGAAAGGTTGTAATAACATGGCATAATACCCCAGAAAACACAAACCTGAAGAGTCCCTACGTATACTGCTGAATCTGCAAAAATTTGATTTGCTTTTTAGTATCTTAAACCATCTGATTTTCTGTATATTTTTGGATAATGTAAAAATATACATAATTTTCCTTTAATATATTATGCTATGTTTAAAAAAAAGTTTTTTTAACGTTTTCCAAAAATATAGAGTTTAATTGGATGATTTAAAATAGTAAAATGAAAAAAACATTTTTTGTAGATTTGATAGTAGGTATACGTAGGAACTAGTGATAGGTTGAGTACTAGATTTACTGAGTAACCAAATACCGAGTATTATTCAATTTTACTTTTGTCAAACCGAGTATTCGGTCGAATGACTTGGTTCGATCTTCACGCAGTCGATAAAAGATGTCATTCAGAAGAAAATTGATCTTATTCAGAAGTTATAAAATTAAATCTATTGGTGGCGATAGTAGGTAAGTTACAGCCCCTTAATTGTTTATTTTGTTTTTCTTTCAATTGCTATGTTATTAAATGAATAAATGGGACTACTTCAAATGTTGTTTTCACTATGTCTTAGACATAACTAACACTTTATTTTAATCAAATATTTGGCAGAGTTGAACCAATTTATTTGGCCGAGTACAAGTTTTAAAAAAACCACCGAATACACCGAGTATCGAAATTTGCAACTTAATTGCTAAAAACTATTCACTTGCTCGATAATAAATTTAATTTTTTATTTCACCAATAATAAAATAATATCTCACACTACAATAATTTATTATTTTTAAAAAGTAAATCAATTTTTAAACCTATATTTATTATATAACTATGTATTATTATTTGTCACATTTTTTTATCATAGAACATGGATTTTGAAAATTTTCATAAAATATTAAAAAGTATTTTATAATTAGCGTTATTTTATCGTTAGAGTCGAAGTGGGACAGAAAAACAATTTTATGTAGGCTGATACAGCACATATGTATCACGCTTTTTTTGTATTGGTTTTATTCTTGCGTTTGGATAACTAAGGTTGTTCAATAGGTTGCATAATTTTTTTATGAAGAATTTTTTCATTGGTTTTCTAAACAGCAAAGTGCAAATGTTATATATTATATGGATAGATTTAAATATCAGACAAAAAAATTATCCCTGAGTATAGCTGTTTTAACTGTAATGATAAAAAAAAAAAATTGTTTTAGAAGTTTGCAAATTTTCAAGGTTTATAATATATTTGAATGGAAAAAACGTTACTAAATGTAATAACTTATAAAATTGCCCTCTTTACATACCTACTTTAATTTTTGAAACCTCGAACATTTAAAATCCTAATAAAAGATTTTTTTCTAATATGTATTTTTTGTATTTTCATTCAAAAATTCTTCAATTGATCCAGTCAAACCTTGGACAGATAAGAAATTTTAGACACAGAAGTCATACATACAGATTTTACTGTGCTTCAAATAAATCGTAGAAACACAAGATCACAGATAAAAAATAAAATAAGAATAGCGAGCTATAATAGGGTTGGCATCTTAGATAAGTTTTTCCAAAACATACCACATTTAAGTTTGAAAAATAAATTAGTGTTGATATGATAGTAATATCACTTTCGAACATATATTATTATTAAATGTAAAATGCGAAAAATAATGTTGTAATAAAACTCATAAAGCCGAAATTTATAAAAAATAAGACAATTTGTCGAGTCTCCACCAATCCAAATGTATTTGTTTATTCAAATAAGTTAGAAATGCTTTTTAATTAATTTCCACTTAACTATTAGAAATAACAAATAAATTGCAACTTATGACATTATACAGGGTGTAACAGAGATATTTTACAAAACTTTACAGGTAGATTCCTACTTTAATTATGAGTCGAAAATTTTCAAGCAACCATGATCTAATATCAATAGTTATGGAGGTATGCAACCTCAAAGTTTGCATTTTTTATTAATATTTCTGACTTATTTTTTGTAAGACATTGGACTATCGTTACAGTAACTTATAATGAATATGAAAAATTAATTCCCTTTAATACGAGTCAAATAAAATGATAAAAACCCTGCAGAAATTCCAAATAGTCCAACGTTTTATAAAAAATAAGTCAGAAATATTGAAAAAAAATGCAAACTTTTATGTCGCATATCCCCATAACTATTAATATTAGATCATGGTTGCTTGAACATTTTCGACTCGTAATCAAGGCAGGAATGTATCTGTAAAGAATTGTGGACCAGTGTTATACCCTGTATATAGGGTTATTTGGAAAACATTAATAACCTCACAGGACTATATTCCTGCTTTGATTATGAGTCGAAAATGTTCAAGCTATTATGACCTAATATCAATAGTTAAGGAGATATGCGACATCAAATTTTGCATTTTTTTTTCAATATTTCTGACTTATTTTTTGTAAAACATTGAACTATCATTACAGTAACTTATATCGAATATGAAAAATTCATTCCCTTTAATACAAGTCAAATAAAAAATGAAAACCCTCGAATTCCAATTGGAAAACATTCCAATTGGAATTTTTTCAGGGTTTTAATCATTTTATTTAACTTGTATTGAAACAAATGAATTTTTTGTAATCGATATGAGTTACTGTAATGATAGTCCAACATTTGACGAAAAATAAGTCAGAAATATTGAAAAAAAAGTGCAAACTTTGATGTCACATATCTCCTTAACTATTGATATTAAGGTCATAATAGCTTGAACATTTTCGACACTTAATCAATGTAGGAATATAGTCCTGCAAGGTTATTAATGTTTTCCAAATAACCCTGTATATGTATTATAAATAAACATATGTTTGTGCATATATATTAGGTCCTTACATATGAAATTGGTGTTTAGTATGGGAGGAACATAAAGACGATTTTTTTTTATTATAATATATTTATTTAATCAAAGTATGTACCATTGCTATCTATGCCCTTTTGCCATCTCATAGGTAGTTCATCGATCCCTTTACTAAAAAAACCATTCGGACGGGAATCAATAAAATCTTTGAAGGCGGTTTGGACTGCCCCATCGGAGTTGAATTTTTTCCTTTGCCAGAAGTTATCCAAATTTCGAAAAAAATGGTAATCTGTTGGGGCAAGGTCCGGAGAGTACGGTGGATGTCTTAGACATTCCAATTGAAGCTCCTCTAATTTGGTAGCCATCTGTTGTGCAGTGTGTGGTCTAGCGTTATCATGAAACAGCAGTGGCCTAGAGCGATTAACCAACCTCGGTTGTTTAGCAGCTAGCTTTTCCATCGTGGTTTGCAGTTGCTGACAATAGACATCTGCCGTAATCGTCTGGCCAGATTTAAGAAAGCTGTAGTGAACGACACCAGCACTAGTCCACCAAACGCTCACAAGTAACTTTTTTGGAGTCAATTTTCGCTTGGGGCATGGTTTGGCTGGTTCGGCAGGGTTCAGCCATTGCGATGAGCGCTTCCGATTATCGTACAGGATCCACTTTTCATGACAGGTAATGATATTATAAAGAATATAAAGAGAAGATATTTGAGATCAAATTTGCAAGTACGGCAAAACACCAATTTCATGTGTAAGGACCTAATATATGTAATGCAATATTAGATATTTAAATGAAATACTTTTATTTTTCTTGAATATCCCATTTTAGTCATGTAAATTCTGCTTTGAACGATATGTGATATTTTGTATAAAATATGATAATAAATATTTAGAAAAACTGTGTAATTATTTATTACATTCTATATCTACAATCACCATTCCAGATTAAAAAAATCTGTTTATATTATTTCTGTGCTGCCCTCTCTCATTCTTTTTACGAACTAGTGACACAAAATTTATTTACACTTTATACTTTACAAATTCCTTTCTAAGAGGATGATAAAGATATTCATTTTAATCTCAACTCCCCAAATAAAAATACTATAAAAAAATTTACACTTGGTACTTTTAATTACTCTCTAATTGGGTGTATATGTATACCTACCCGTACAAGTTAAGGTAGGGTCTCGTAGCTTGTAGAAAAAACTTCGGGCGAGTTTTCCTTATTTAATTTTTAACAGAAAATATTCTTTACACTTTGGGGGCATTCAAGTATTAAAAGGGTGCCGAGCATTTGAATCGGTGGGTATTTAGGAATTTGGAGCGATTTCCAATTCGATTTTTGTATGTATGTGTCGTTACGCACACATCAAGTTCAGTTAACCCGGTCGCCTGTTTGCGAAAAGTACCCAAGTATAATAATTTGTGTGAATACTAATATATCGTCCCATGATAGCCAAAACATTGTAACCGACAATTGTTAAAAGCACCCTAAACAGCTAAACGCATTTTCTCAATTTGATAATAACACAAATTATTACATGCAATATGGATTTTTGCCCCTATTCATTTTATCATAAGCGACAGCGACCTAGGCAAAACATCATAAGGTCCCTTGAGTTTATGACTCAGTTCTTCAGTAACAGTAGTGGCGACTGGACGAACCATTTATGCATACGCGTTCAGGAATAATATAATATAGTATAAATATTATAATTTAGTATAACATTACCAAAAAAGTTGGTTCAGTAAGTGCTAGCGATTCCATGGGTACAGTGTGAACTTATATTACAGTAGAAAGTAAGCTTTTTTTTATTATGAAAGTTTTTACGAGGGTGGGACAAAGAACAACCATTTCTATCTCTGAGGTTAAGAATCTGATGGAAAACGTGGATGTAATGAAATTTTTAGTATACTATTTAATTATTTGCAAATCCTAGAAAAATAAAAGCAATTTAGCGATATTATGCTGTATTGCGATAGTTGTGTTGGCCAAAATCGGAATAGAGCTGTGCTTTCCATGATATCATATATTATGAAAACAGATACATTTATACAAGCAATAAAGATATTATTTTTCCTTCCTGGACATACAATGATGCCTGTCGCACTTTGGATACGGATTATTACGTACGTATTCGTATGATTATTTTTGTACGTAGTGAGCGCGCACATTGATTACGTCTTGCGTTGGTCACGATCAGTTACTTTTCGCATTTCTCCAATAACGTTTGTGCCAAATGAATAATCTGTACCTACCTAATGGAAAACTCTCTTCTTACTTGTAGGCTGCTACGGCGTAGTCGGCATCGTAGAACCAAATGGGTGAACGAAATATAATATACTAGAAGAGATGAATATGGTAAATTCCATCATATTATGGCAGACTTAAATGATGACAAATTTCATGACTATCTACCTAATAGATTCACATATGCTGGGGAAAATCGAAGTGCGAGAGCTCATAACATCAGAGAATTATTTTAAAGTTTTTTGTTCGAAGTACATAACTATACCTCACCTTCATTAAACCAAATTATTTAACTTACAGGTATTTTTAGTTCTTTAGAGTTTCTCCGCCATGATCTGTGCTGATGGTCACGCAGTTGAATCACTTTGGTCCCACAAACATTTGTGGTCATGTACCAAATTGACAAATTTTTCAATATCCATCGTACGAAATCGCAAAAATTTCTGAACAAATCCGGATCGTGTCGGACGTCGCATCGTGTACAGTGTGCGATGTTCAATACTACTTCGAAGATCAGGAATGTACTTGTGTATTCATACGTATACGTACTACTCAATTTCGTACGAAAACGCATCCAATCTGCGGCCGGCATTAGTGTCGAACTTAACTGTATCTAAGAATTAATATTAATAATGCTGTCTCTATTTCATTTGCAAAAAATTATATAGCTATCCTTCTCAATCAAACTAAAAAAAATAGTGATAATTTTAGTGATGCGACCGCGACCTACATGTGTCCTTTTTTTTTTATTAGAGAATTAACCTTATTTTAAATATGTTAAGTTAATTTTAGAATTTCGCGCGGCACCGCAAGAGGTTGGCAGGAGTGCCAGCGTGGGGGTGCGGGAAGGCTACCACCTCCCCCGCGTACACAAGAGGGATGGGGCCGTGTGCCCAGGCCCACATGTTTTCAAGAACGCGGGTCGGCGCCATCAGCGTTGCTTGAGGAGAAGGCGCCTGGGCGATTCCAGGCGATGGCCACTACAGGCTCCCGAGGAAGGCCTGACGCCTTCCTGCAACTCGGCCCCGGCGGCAACCGGTGGGCCGACGCCACGTGCTTCCGCGGTTGGCCACGACCTGGATTACATGCGCTCCCCGCGAGTTACCGCGACCCCTGCAGCTTGGGATACGGGCCACTCGTGGTCACTAGAACTGTAAATAGAGATGACATATGTTTTTTTTTTATTGTGATATTTTTTGAATTGAAATATGAAAGGACACTACAAATTTATGTGGGGAGGGATCGGAACTGGTTATGTTTAGGCTATGATCTATACCTATAAAACTCAATGACTGTCTGTCTGTCTGTCTGTCTGTTCTCTATACAAATCCACACCGTTTGTCCGATTCAAATTTTGCATACTTATGCTTTAGGACCTGGCGGGTAACATAGGCAACATTTCCCCCTTTTTCTCATACCCCTTCCCCAACCCCCTGACCGATCGGACTCAAAATTTGGAAACATATTCATTAGGACTCGACGGGTAACATGGGCAACATTTCCCCCCTATTCTTATACACTTTCCCCTCCCCATGTATATTTTCGATGCAAAACTGTACCGTTTGACAGATCGGACTCAAAATTTGAAAATTTATTCTTTAGGACTCGGCGGGTAACATAGGCAACATTTCCCCCCTATTCTCATACCCCTTCCCTTCCCTTCCCCCTGACATATTTTCGATGCAAATCTGTACCGTTCGACCGATCGGAATCAAAATTTGCAAAATTATTCTTTAGGACTCGGCGTTTAACATTGGTGACATTTTCCCCCTATTCTTTTACCCTTTCCCCTCCCCCTGATATATTTTCTATGAAAATCTATACCATTCGAATTGAACCGAATTTTACCCTCACAAATTTATTTTTAACATAATCCTTTACGCAGAGCGTTTGTGAAATAAGTGTGCCGTGATTTGTTGTCTCTTTCAATGCAATATTTGCTACATATGAAAGCCTGCTAGTATGAGAATAACGTGTCTATATTGTAATACGTCAATGTTAGCGACATTTCGGCGATCTCAGAAATACGATAGACGTACAACCCGACCCACAGAATAAACCCGGCCAGCGGACGGTGACGAACTAAATAACGGCCAATTTGTGATCACCACCGGCCGAGCGACGCCATGATTCTTTTGACATGGGCTCGAACAGGCTTGAAAAAGCGACAACTTCGCCAACCCCCAACAAGGCCGGCCAACGTGCGCCAATCTATGCCAAAACCCCCTGTAGAGTAGCCGGCAAACATCGTGAATTATTTTCGGCAGTAGTGGGAGAAAGTTTGCGCATGTACAGTTGCCGGCAAACTTCTTGAAATTCTTTGGCGCAGTGGGGGAATGCGCAGAAGACGAAATTTGGGTCTTGTTGGTGGAAAGGTAGATGCGCAAACTTCCCCCCACTACGCCGTAGAATTTCAAGATGTTTGCCGGCTACTGTACACTCCATACTATTTCATCCCTGAGACCCAAAATTTGTCTTCTGCGCAGCTGAAGCCAATGTTCAAGAGTTTGCCGGCTATTGTACACATTGGACTAACCTCGCATTGGGCCAACCTCAGCCAATGTGTACAGGGCTCATATGGCTCATAACAACACCATCTATAGTCCGTCTAACTTATCTGAAGAATGGCCAAATTTGGAACTAACGACGCCATATTGGATTATCTACAGCTGACGGACCTTTGACAGACTTTGTTTACAGAGAGGTTCACGACTGTTTCGATAGTTTTTTAAGAACATTTTAGATTGTCACCACGCCAAAAACCATTAAAAGCGGTGTTCGGGAAATAATCTTGAAAATGCACACGTTTTTTAAAGAGGAACAACGTCTAAAAGCCCCAATTATACCGTTTGATTTTGTTCATAGATGTATTGCCGCCGCTTCAGGTTAGTGCTGCCATGCAGTTATAATGATTTTCCCATACTTAGTTTATTATTTTACTATTATACAATTTCTTCAGGTATTTCTGAATCAGCAATTTACAAAATAGTTAAAGAAGGTAAAGCGGCCGTGGAAATGGGCATTAAAATATCTACACCCGGTAAAATAGAAAAAGGATAAGTGGAAAAATTGATATTGATGACTTTGCTTTGGGAGTCATCAGGCGAAAGGTACACGATTTTTATACTTCTAAGAAAGAGTTACCTACATTAAGTAAACTGCAAAAGGTATTGAAAGAAAACATAAATTTTTAAGGATATATTACGTAAATTTCTGAATAAGCTAGGTTTTCGTTTTCGGAAGACTAAAAGTAACCGTAAGGTGCTTATATAACGCAATGATATAATTAACATGTGCCATGAGAGCAAAATTCTTGTATGAATTAAGGAAGAATGAAACTTCTTTGAATCGGCGGCCAGTCATATATCTAGATGAAACATATATACATACCTCACACACAGCAGACAAATATTGGCACAGTGAAGATGTCGAAGGTGTATTCAAACCAGTATCTAAAGGTCAGTGCTTCATAACTGTCAATGCAGGAGGGGAAACTAACGTGTTCATTTGTATAAACATATTTTTTTCAAAAATAAACTTTTTTATTTATGCATATTAAAGACTGGTTGCATCAACTTACTTTATAGCAATAGTTCATTTAAAGCATAGATTTTTACGAGAGCGAGTTGTTTGATCGGTGGAAAACGCAAAATATCTATGCTTTGAACGAAAGATTACTATAAACCAAGTTGATACAACGGTCCTAAACCTGTTACTGAGTTAAGCATGGAGGTCAGATCATTAGGTATGAGACACCGAATAAAACCGGCGCCACACTGCACGAATCTTCCGCCGCGTCTCTTCTGTCGCGGAACATCGCTACATTTCTTTCCATACAGTATGCGCTTATTAAACACACTACGCGGATGATCGGTCGATCTATTTGCTTTGCTGATTTGGCGCAACGGAAAAGACGCGGCGGAATATCTACGTAATGTGGCGCCGGCCTGAAAGAATTATTATTGTTTGTTTTTTTTTCTGAAAATTGTATTTTTCTTTGATTTTGAAAAAACGCCATTTGGTGACGTGTATTTTGATAAATTTATTTGTACATTAGTTTACATTTTTTGTTTTTTATCGTGTCATATACTGCTTAATAAATTGTTTAAGAAAAAACGAATTTGCAAAAAATTCCCTAAAAATGAGATAATTTTTAGACTGTGGGCAGCACTACAACGATTGGGACGCCCTCCTTTATTCTCCAGATAAGTTGGACGGACTATAATTAGAAAATTACTTTATTTTAAATATGTTAAGTTAATTATAAAACTTCGTGCGGTAACTCCAGCCACTGCGGTAGCTCGACGGGACTAACGCCACGTGCTTCCGCGATCTGGACCACGTACGCTCCCCGCGGGTCGCCGCGACCAGCGTGACTTGGTATGCGAAGCCATTCACGGTCTCTACCACCGCGGACACGAGAGTCCCCAATAGTGGCGACGACATGTGTTTTTTTTAAATTGTGATATTGATTATTGGATTGATATGTGGATGGACACGACAAATTTATGTGGGAAGGGGTCGGAACTACTGGTTTTTATTCTAGTATTAGTTATTAAGTTACTTATATTGTTTTAGACCGTGAGAATTAATTGAATACTTGTGAATGGGAATAAACGTGTAAATATAATTGTCGTAACTCTCGCATTTCCTTGAAATTTCTTTGATAAGGTCGCTTCGCACATTGCGTCGCATAATCTGCGCCTCACGCGCATTATTTGAGAGAAGCATCCATATCAAACTACATGAGGCTTCGAGCAAAGTTTATCTTATAAGATGAATATAAAGAAAACAAAAATTTTGAGTCCAGAAAACAAAATCATCATAACCAATAACAATAATATTGAAATAGTACAGTCTGTCAAGAAAGTCTTGACAAATAATTGAGGGCGCTGCTATCGTTCACATGGTAACACTATTTAAAGATTAACTGTGTTAAAGCAAAACACTGTAAGCGAATTTTTTTTCGTAATTATTTTTTTGTTCCTTCAAAATGATTTTTTATCAACCTATAAGACACAAAAGTGTTACATACTTTACTTATTTTTACTTCCAGACATAAAAAACCTCCAGCAAATTATAAATATTAGAACATACACTAGTATGGCTGTCTGTATCCGACTGCGGTCATGTCATCTGATGTGATTTTATATAATATAATTAATTGAAATAAATTGATTAAGGGAAAAATAAAAAAGACATAATTATTGTAATATAAAAGTATTTAATAAAATGAATTAAGTTAAAAAAAACAGAGTATAGAAAAAATATTTTAATGGTTATTGAAAAATTAAAAAAAAAAAGAAATACTCAACTACCACCTAATCATAATCGGAATCTAAATATTCTATATCTTGAAAAGTCTCTTGATCAGAAGAGTCAATATATTCGACGCCAGAAATATCTGATTCGGAGTCACTCATTATTTACTAGCATTACAAGATCATCCATATTTTCGTAAAGTGTGAAACCACGGTCATAATATTCCTTTTCGACTTTTTTGGCAGCAGTTTTTCCAATCATCGGTCCTAATACTGTCAAATGATTTGATTGTTAAGTTAACAATATTTTGTCCTCCAACATTTTTTTGAGCTACTTTCCTTTTGATAAGTGCCCAAATTGTAAATTTGCTTCCGGTTGAATTTCCCTCCTTGACAATTCTTCTTACAGAACTCACGGATGTGCCTGAAAAAAAAAAAACATTGAAATTCATGAGCAACACATTAATTTATTTTTCTAGAATCAGTTTCAGAGTTACTCAGTTTAGCTACTTATCACACTCCCAATGAGCTGATGCTAATGTTCGGCAATATATTTTTGTATTTTAAGTACATTAAATAAATTAGATATGAACAAAGGAGAAAATTGAAAAGTAATATGTCGTAGTAGTAATACGCTTCGTCTAACCTAAATGGCGTTTACCGTGTTTTGTTCCTTGACGGTCACTACAATCTGTCATCTGTCATTTATTAGATACATTCGAAACAAATTAAATACCCTAGAATGTAGTCTAATAGACTTGTTATACATTTAAATGTTAAAATTAATCAAGAAAAACCATTTTAAAGTATAATGAACACAGTACTTACCAGTCATTTGAGATGTTCGCTCAAAAACATTATTGATGTCACATGATAGCTTTCCGGCTTCAGACTCCGCCAAACACTGCGTATACACACTAAAAATTATCCGTCTAGATTCACTACGAATTGTTTTACTCATATTATTGTTTTTAAAGTCTTTAAACGTTAAAAAATATTAAAAACAAAGAATCCACCACTTCTTAAACAAACCCAAACTAACCTCAAACCAAAACAACACAAGAAAATGACAAGAATGACGGAACTACTAGTATTGCCAGTAAAATAAATTTTTGTTTCTCAGTTTACCCACGATCAAGACTTTATTGACAGACTGTAGATGAATATGAACAAGGAAAACCAAACAGCACAATTGTCAAGACGAATAGAAATGAGCTGGGCTGCTTTTGACTAACTCAAACATATTTTCGAGAACAAAGGGATTCCAATTAGCCTAAAAAGAAAAGCCTTTGAATCGTGCATACTGCCAGTGATGACGTATGGAGTGGAGAGAATGGCCCTTACAAAGAAAAGTGTAGAAAAGTTCAAATGCACGCAACGATCCATGGAGAGATTCATGCTTGGAATAAGCCTAAGAAATAGAATAAGAAATTATGAAATTAGACGCAGAAATAGAGTAGTCGATATCATGGATCGTATGGCGAAGATAAAATGGCATTGGGCAGGGCATGTTGCAAGGAAAGATGCTACAAAATGGACACCAGATTTCTGAAGTGGAGACCTTGGATAAATAAAAGAGGCGTCGGAAGACCTCAAAAGATATGGGCCGATGAAATAATCTCTGTGGGGCGAAATAAATGGCTACATGTACTTAAAAACTAAAATAACGACAACATTATATATTGATGACGCTCAAAGTGTTAGGTTATAAAAATCTACACTGATCATTATCGGTTATTGTATTGAGTTTCATGAAAAGAATTGAAACTCATTCTAACAGAAGTGTAGCCTCGAATATTTAAAATAATTGAGGCAAACAAAAATTTTCTTAAAAAATGATCGAAATATTCGTGAACTCGCGTGTAAAGAGAATTTGACAGTATCGTAAATAAATGGAAACAGATATCATATTTTTCGATATCACAGGGATCCTCCGTCTCTTATGGGCTTCTCATTTTACCATTAGACTCTCCTTAATCTATCGTTTGCCTAAAACATTCACAGTTAAATATAAAGCGCCTTGAACTTCGTTTAATTTTACTTAAACGCGTGGAAATCAATATGTTTTGTAATTGATGGCGATTATTTAAGCAATGTAATGTTTTGAATGAAAAACAATAATCCAAGGTTCTCTCTCCCAAAAAAATTGAAGAATAGTTTGATTCTGAATGAGACTTGTTTTGTTATTTGTACCAAAAAATATTTTGGTACTTATGTTGACTTATTTATTTTAAAGCAAAATATATCTTGTTGTACAACTAGACTGCGACCACTATAAATTGGCCTGCGAGGGAGAGCGTCCCTGTCGCGTAATAGAAGTTCTAGGATGTAAATTTATTACACAATACATAATGTACAGAATGTCCGGTGACCGGTGTCGTAGCCTTTAACAGAAATTTGGTCGGGCAGCACTAAAGAAACCAAGCAGTAATGGCGGCCGTTCTATCTGTCAAACTGTCAGACGGTAATATCAGTCCATTATTTACTTTTTCAGCTTCGCAAAATTTTAATACTTCATTGTCAATTGTTGTTGCACCTTCCCGGACTATTTAGGATGTTTTGGATATAATAATTCAGTGTATATTGGTAACCAAGATGTCACAGGCCGAGCGGCGAGGGGTTACCGCCGGGTGCGGGCGGGGCGGGTTTTAGTTCCAAATTCGCCGCACGCCAATTTACGTTGGGCAAGCAATACAATGTACAGTAGCCGACAAACATCTTGAAATTTTACGGCGTAGTGGGGGGAAGTTTGCGCATCTACCATTCCACCAACGAGACCCAAATTTTGTCTTCTGCGCATTCCCCCACTGCGCCAAAATATTTCAAGAAGTTTGCCGGCAACTGTAATGTATTTTCAAAATTACAATTTTTCTTGATTAATTTTGTCAGTTCGCTCATATTTCAATATAATATCAATTTGTAGTGTTATTGCAACGTTTTAAGACACAACGAATATGAAATTATTAATTTTTAAATATTTTTTTTTTTGTTTTACACTCTCTTTTAGTTATATGAACAAACAGTACAGAATAATAGTTTCACTATTTTTATGCTACAGTTTTATTAAATTCACCTGATGATGAAAGGAATTGCTCCTCTCAAAATTATAGAAGTGATTATTTAGGTAACCCAACGTGTCTGTATTACATAGATAAATTTATTTTTAAATTATCATATTACACCACAAAGTGGCAAAATTTACAATATGAAATAAATATGAAATTATATATTTAATTAATTTTTTTCCAGTGGTAAGTACTTGTACGTGCACTACACTATCGCTATACCATCACTAACCATCACTCATCCATCACTACACTTTATTTGACATTTGTCTCTGGTTTCTTGTTTCTCTTTTCTATGCTAATTTCCAACATTCAAATTTTTACATTGTGTTTTATATTATGTTGATTTTTTAGCTTTACATTACAAAATGAAATAGATTTGCAATTGGAAACATAAGAACAGTGAAATATCTATGAACTTTTAATGATTATTACATCACAAAAAATGGATTTTCCGCTGCATATTGAAGTTATTCAAAAGTTTTCTTCTAACGTTTCAAAAGACAACATCATAACATTTATAAAACCTTATTTGGAAAATTTGGTACATATTACTCCAGGAACAACATTACAAAAACATGATTTTGAAGATTTTCCAACCATTCATCAACATGTGAGAAATATTAATTTTTGTGATGTCAATCAAAGGAGAGAAAGTGTGGACATGAGAACAATCAAAATCATTTATCACGTATACAGATTGGACACAGTCAAATGTAGCACAGACACCATGGAAGGGGATAACGAAGAGGATCTGCCAGCTTTCAACAGCTGGCAGTTGCCTTCCGAGGACTTTAATGGATTGTGGGATAATCTCATTTATGATACAAACGTCAAAGAAGACACCCTAAATTTTGTGGAAACGACACTTCTTTTCTCTGATAAATGTATAGACTCTAATATTATCAATTGGAACCGAGTAATACTGTTTCACGGACCTCCTGGCACAGGGAAAACCAGTCTTTGTAAAGCATTAGCCCAAAAGCTTGCCATAAGACTCGATAGCCGGTATGCCCGAGGACAGCTTATAGAAATTAACAGTCACAGTTTATTTTCTAAGTGGTTTTCAGAAAGTGGAAAACTTGTATTGAAGTTATTCAAAAAAATACGCGAATACTTGGAATGTTCGGAATATTTGGTGTGTGTATTAATAGACGAGATTGAGTCTCTAACACATGCACGAACTGCGTCATTTTCTGGTTCGGAGCCTTCAGACTCCATTCGAGTCGTCAATGCTATTCTGACCCAGCTAGATCAGATCCGCGAGTATCCCAACGTTATTATCTTAACCACATCCAATATGACCGGAGCTATCGACTTAGCATTTGTGGACAGGGCTGACATAAAGCAGTACATTGGACCACCTTCAGCAGTCGCCATTTACCAAATATACTTTTCGTGTATCGGTGAACTTATGAGAGCTGGTATTGTTACACCGATGGAGCAAATATTTCCCTACAAAACTTTAGAAACATGCCAGTTCGATATGAATGATTCCACTAGAAATAGTTTAGAGTTATTTGAATTAGCTAGGTACAGTGTGGGCCTCAGTGGGAGAAGTCTTCGTAAGATACCCTTCTTGGCTCACGCATTGTTTGTCAGATCGGCCTCGGTTAATCTTGAGGTATTTCTGAAAGCAATGAAGGAAGCTGTTAAAAAACATTTAATGGATAGTGACATTTTCGTTCAAGCTATAGACCAAATTCAGATAACAGAATCATAGTAACTTTGATGCCTATGTGTATTATCAATACTTGTAGTAATAGTAATACCTACTTAAAAACATGCAAACGGCTACAACGTAACATTCTCAATATTTTTGTATGTATGTATGTATAAATAATATTGAGTAGAATAAAGTATGTATGTAGTAAATACTACTTAACATTTTTTTATAAATGTTAATGAGTTAGCTTTTTAAATATAGCGTGTATCTACTTATGAAATTCCCTTATCTCTTTTTTGTACATAATATGTATAAATAATCTATATATATATATATATATAAAGAAACCCGTGTTTCCCTACCCGCCAAGTTTTCTCCACAACCACCCACCGGTGGTTATGGTGGTGGATAGCCCTTGGTGTCTTTTGATTTTTGTGAAACTCTGTTTCTCCTACTATCACAGGTTTCTCACATTCCATTGCTGACTGATAGATTCTTAGCACCCTTTGATCGATGATGATCTGCCGGAGATTGACAGCTACAGATACATATATTGTTTTCAGCCTTCCAGATATTCTTGCACAAATATTGTGGCAGTTATTACAATTTTGTAACTGATGGAAGATTTGTTTTACTACGACTACAAGTATTTGAACTAAAGCTTTATCAATCTCTACAGTATCCATTCTTAGGGCCGGTTGTATCAAATTGGATTAAAGTAACCTTCCGTTTAAATCACTGATTATTGCATTTTCCACCAATTACACAATCTGTTTTACTATAATCTATGTTGATACAACCGGCCCTCAGTCGGTACTGAAAAAGTTGTTACCCTGTTAAAGAGAATCTCTCAATCAGATTCCTCTTAGTATTGTCTGTTAGTTAGGCTAAGGGGTGGTGGCATGAATTTGGTTTAAAGTAATCTTTCATTTAAACCATTGTTTATTGCATTTTCCATAGATCACACAACCCATTTTTGTATAAATCTGTGATTTTTACGAAAGATTATTATAAACTGACTCTATGAGGCCTTTCTGCTGGTTAGACTGCCGGCATCGCCCTAAAAATCCTTGGAATGTGCAACATATTACCAGGTCTGTCAGGAGCATGCAGTGAGAATATAAAGTATGATTTTAGGTAAATTCAAATTGGGGAAAAAATATCAAAATTGAATGTATATTTGACAAAATATTATGAAATGTGATAATTATTGTAATAGGAATATTATGATATTATAATATCTCTTATTTCGATTTTTTCAAAATATGTATATGCTGAGGTTCAATGTTCTCATTAAGTCTTATATTTTGGAAGCAATAAAAAATCCCCCCTTAGGGTTGTATTTAACAATGATTCATCAATGGATAGATGCCTTTCTGGTGACAGTTAAACTGATATTTTCGGTGCAGTTATTTACGATTTGTATCTGATTGTATCGATGATTGATATGACTAAGACATAATTTTTGTCTAATACCGATGGTTGCCTGTCGAATTGCAAAATATCACTTGCCAATCATTAACACAATCAGATATAAATTTCAAATAAAGGTTAGTGTGTCACCTTTGTGTGTTCCCTTTCATTGATCTGTTAAATCAATTGTTTGCTGTACCTCCAGTATCCTTTTGATGGCTTCTGGATCTCTGCCCCAAGCTGCAAGATTAGTGTAACCCAATCGCATCTAAGTTTTTTTATAACAAATATTCTTCACACTTTAGGTGAATTTCAAAAATTATGGAAATAGACTACAACGACATGCATTTTTTCCAATATTTCTAACTTATAATTAAAATTGAATATTCAAAATGAAATTGCTCTGACACAAGTCAAATAAAATTATTTCAAACTTGAAAAAAAAAACAGT